>ML782393.1:169062-198622 GCA_009831015.1 Picea engelmannii | reverse complement strand
CGAATATGAAAAGTATGATGGAGGTAATGTTTTCTTAGGTAATGATTCGACAACCAGAATCATAGGAAGAGGAAGGGTCAAGTTGAGACTCATAGATGGAAGGATTAGAACACTGCTTGGTGTTCTACACATCCTAGGTATGGATAGAAATTTTATTTCTGTAAGTAAAATGGAAGATACAGGGGTAAAAACAATTTTTGAAAAGGGAACTTGCAGGATGGTTCAAGGAGAAATGGTGTTGATGAAGGGAGTTAATTTTGGAACTCTGTATAAGCTTCTAGGAAGCACTATTAGTGATGGGTGTAATAGCTCCATTGTTCCTGATATTGGAGTTGAAGAAGAAAAAACTCCTACAGTCTCTCGAGAAAAGGTTATGTTGTGGCATCAAAGACTGGGGCATATCGGAGAGAAGGGTCTTTGACTACTACACAGTAAAGGTATGGTTGAAGGGTCTCTTTATTTTGATTTATGTGAACATTGTCTATATGGGAAGCAGAATCAGGTAAGATTCCCCTCTGGTGCAACGAGGGTAGAAGGAATTTTACAACTAGTTCACAGTGATGTTTTTGGACCTGTGTCAATCCCATCATTGGGAAAATCTGTGTACTATGTCTCATTTATAGATGACTTCTCAAGGAAAACTTGGATATATTTCCTCGGGAAGAAATCTGAAGTCTTTGACAGGTTTAAAGAGTTTAAGGTTCTTGTTGAGAATCAAACAGAGAAAAGAATTAAGGTGCTGAGAACAGATAATGGTAGAGAGTTCTACAGGAATGAATTTGAAGAATTCTGTAAGAAGTGCAATATAGCAAGGTAGAAGACTACTCCATATACACCTCAGCAGAATGGAGTTGCAGAAAGGATGAACATGACGTTGATGGGAAAAGCAAGGTGCATGCTCAGTGGTGTCGGGTTAGGGCAAGAATTTTGGGCAGAGACAGTGGGTACTGCATGTTATTTGGTCAACAGATCACCCTCATCAGCGTTGGGTGACAAGACTCCACAAGAGGTATGGACTGGTAAGGAACCTTCTCTCACACATCTTAAGGTATTTGGTTGCGATGAATATGTTCATGTTCCAAAGGAAAACATGAGTAAGCTAGATAAGAAGGATGAAAAATGTATCTTTATTGGATATAAAGATGGTCTCAAAGGTTATAAACTTTGGAACCCAAAAACTAAGAAGGTAGTGTATAGCCGAGATGTGGTATTTAGAGAAATGAAGGATGTTGTTAAACAGGAAGTCCTATCAAGTAAGGAAGAACCAGAGAAGATAGAGTTTGATTTAAAGGATGATGAAGCAGACTCTACAGAAGAACATGAATTAGAAGAAGAAGATCCTCATACTCCAGTATTGAGGAGATCAGATCGAGAAAGAAGGCTACCGGAAAGGTATAGTCCATCTAATTTTCGTTCAAATTTTTCTTTGTCTATTATTGATGATGATCCTAGAACTGTCAGGGAGGCAGTGGATTCAGAGGATGGAAATCTATGGAAAAGGGCCATGGAAGAAGAAATAGCATCTTTGGATAAGAATGAGGCTTGGGATCTAGTGGAGTTGTCAACTGGAAGAAATCTCATTGACAACAAATGGGTATTTAAAAAGAAGATGAATGCAAAAGGAAAAGTGGAGAAATACAAAGCTCGGTTAGTAGCAAAGGGTTATTCCCAGGTTGAGGGAATTGATTTTGGTGAGATTTTTTCTCATGTTGCCAAATTAACCTCTATAATATTTTTGTTATCTGTTGCTACTGCATTTGATTTTGAAGTAGAACAGATGGATGTGAAGACAACATTCCTGCATGGGGATCTGGAAGAAGAAATCTTTATGAAGCAACCAGACGGTTATGCTGTGAAAGGAAAGAAGGAGTTGGTATGCAAGATGAAAAAGTCCCTGTATGGTTTAAAACAATCACCAAGGATGTGGTATCAAAAATTTGATACTTATATAATGGGACTTGGCTTCACAAGAAGCAAAGAGGATCATTATGTGTATTTTAAATTAATTGGTGATCATTTGATTTATTTGGTCTTGTATGTGGATGACATGTTGCTGATAGGAAACAATAAGGAGATTACCCAGGATGTGAAAACTCAGTTGTCCTCTAAATTTGACATGAAGGATCTTGTTGCTTCAAATTTCATTTTGGGCATGGAAATTAAAAGAGATCGGAAAAAAAGGAAACTCTGGTTAAATCAGAGAAAATATGTCGAGACAATATTGCAGAGGTTTAATATGTAGGAATGTAAACTGGTCAAGGTTCCTATTCATGTTGGTGTAAAGTTATCTGCGGATCAGTGTCCCAAGACACATGAAGAAGAGGAGGACTTTTCTCATGTTCCATATGCGAGTGCATTTGGCAGTTTGATGCCTACAATGGTTTGTACTAGACCGGACATTGCACATGCAGTGGGAGTTTTGAGCAGGTATATGTCAAAACCAGGGAAGGAGCATTGGACAGTAGTAAAAAGGGTTTTCAGGTATTTGCGTGCCACTGCTAGCTATGGATTGTGCTACAAAGGAAGACTGGGATTGGACAAAGTGGTCGATATACATGGCTTTGTGGATGCATATTGGGTTGGATATTTGAATCGTAGGAGATCTACAAGCAGGTATGTGTTTAACCTGTTTGGAGGAGCAATAAGTTGGATGAGCAAAAGACAAGTTGTAGTGGCACTTTCAACTACAGAATCTGAATACATGGAAACCATTCATGCAAGTAAGGAAGTATTATGGTTACAAAGATTGTGGTCAGATATTGGGTTGGTACAACAAGCTATAAGGATAGAGTGTGACAGTTAGAGTGCAATTTTTCTAGCGAAGAACCCTATTTATCATTCAAAGACAAAGCACATTGATGTTCAATATCACTTTGTGAGAGACATGATTGAAGAAAAGAAAGTATCACTGATGAAGGTGGACACTTTGAAGAATGTCGCAGAATCATTAAAAAAATCTGCGAGCACTAAGAAGTTCTCTTGGTGTAGAGGATCCATGGGCATTGTTGCCCTGGATTTTTTACTATGTAACCCTGTAACCCCCTGT
The DNA here is from genome assembly GCA_009831015.1 of Picea engelmannii. Taxonomy (NCBI): domain Eukaryota; kingdom Viridiplantae; phylum Streptophyta; class Pinopsida; order Pinales; family Pinaceae; genus Picea; species Picea engelmannii. The sequence goes on along the minus strand of ML782393.1, from coordinate 195,576 downwards.
ATGCAATGAAAACAACAAGTGGGATAATGTTGGGTATGTGTTATATTATTTGCACGAGTAGTAGTGTCTGAGCGTATGCGTCGGGCGCGCAGGGGGGTTAGAGGGGCGGTGCAGGGGGGCGGAGCCCCCCGAGCGAGGGTCTGGGGGCAGCGCTCTCGAAAAAAAAAATTCTGCCTCAGGAAACGTGACACCTACCTCGGGAAACATGTCATGTATTTAGGTGGTTTTTTCGGCACATGGTTTTTGCCGATGGTTTTCTATTTTCGGTTAAGGAATTAGGGTTTTGGACTAATCCAGGTCGTTGGGTTAGGGTTTTGGATGTTGTTGGCTCCTATATGTATATTGTATTGTAAACAATGTAACACAATGAATGAATATAATATATGTTGGTTTTCCCAATTTGGGTTTCCAGGGGGGAAATCTTTGTGCAATGTTTGTATTTGCCATTGTATCTTTTATGTTATTTTCTGAATATCTGTTTGCAATAGACATTGTACAAGGTTAGAATTTACATCAATCTGTTCACCACAAAACATATATATGGCCTCGTGTTTGTTAAGTACATCAACGAACCAATCATCTGTCTATACATGGTGGCATCCACTATATCTAAAGATGTATCACTCAATAACTTTAGATTTGTCACCATCAGTGTAGGCATGGCCTTACAATCCATCATTCTGAATCTCTTTAGAATATCTACAACATATTTTCCTTGGTTAAGGAAAATTTCACTCGGTCTCTACCATACCTCCAGACCTAAGAAGTAATGCATCATACCCAGGTATTTCATCTGGAACTCAATAGCAAGCTTCCTCTTACTTTCAATGATGAGCTTTTCGTCTGTTATTAGAAATAGGTCATCCACGTACAATAGTAATATCAATGGTACACCATATACAACCGTGAAGTATAGGCTGGAATATGCTTTACGCTTGGTAAATCATAAGCTCATTGGGAAATTTTCAATTCTACCATACCATGCTCTGGGTGCTTGCTTCAATTCGTACAATGATCTCTTCAATCTGCACACATGTGTCTCGCAACCTTGTGGCATCTCCACATACACTTCCTCTTCTATTACACCATTTAGAAAAGATGGCTTCACATCCATCTGGTGTACCTTCCACTTCATCACTACATCTATAGCAAGTATAGTTCTAATCGAAGTGTATCTTGCTACAGAAGGAAATGTCTCCTCATAATCTATTCCTTCTTTATGGTAGAAATCAGGCGCCACGAACATTTCCTTGTATTTATCGATACTTCCATATGTTGAATTCTTTGTCTTGTAAATACACTTGGAACTTACCATTGTCTTCTATTTTAATCTCAGAACCACATCTCAAACATGATTCTTTACAATGGATTGGTACTCTTCAATCGTTGCATCCTTCCATTCTTTCATCTCTACAGCCTCTTCATAACTAGTAGGCTCAACATCAATAATGTCACTCAACAATGCCACGTAACTAGAGTATGGTCATGGTCTCTTGCTTTCAATTAAGGATCCATCTGGTACACCATACTTCTCTGCATCCTGAGTAATTTCTTGATCACAAGCCAGTCTTCTCTTCTTAGTATTCATATATCATGATGAATCTGCAGGTCTCTGTGGTTCTTCCATATCATGATCTTCTAGTACAACATCATCACTTGCATATATATCTGTAACTCTAGGAGCTTTAGGTTCCTCATCATGAATCTCCTCTAAATGAGTTTGTATCAATCTACTAAAATTTTCATCCTCAACGAAGGTGACATCTCCGCTAGTCTCAATCTGTCGGTGACCAGAGATGTAAACTATGTATGCCTTCGATGTCTCATTGTATCCAACAAATATGGCCTTCTTCCTGAACGGTCCAACTTCGACCTCTTGTCCTTGGGGACATGCACATACACTGGAAAACCAAATATCCTCATATGGTTGACCTCTGGATTTTCTCCTGTAAACATTTCTTCTGGTGTCTTGTTCCCAAGTACACGGTGGGGAATTTTGTTATGCACATATACTGCAGTCCTAGCTGCTTCTTCCCTCATATGCATCAATAAGTATCGATCATGAATCATGGACTTTACTACTTCCATGATTGTACGGTTCTTTCTTTCTTCCACACCATTCTGCTGAGTATTGTAGGAAGTAGAGAGCTCCCTCTTAATACCAAATTCTTTACAGAATGCCTTGAATTCATCTTATGTGAATTCTCCTCCATTATCTGACCTCAAGATATTTATTTTCATTTTAGATAGGTTTTCAACAAGTGCCTTGAATTATTTAAACTTGTTGAATACTTCACTTTTAGCTTTCAAAAATTAAATCCAAGTTTTACGTGAGAAATCATCAATAAATGAAACATATTATACATACTCGCTAAGTGAAGTGGTTGACATTGGTCCACACACGTCTGAATGTATGATTTCCAAGGCTCCTTTGGATTTGTTGTCACTTCTTGGAAATGGTTTCTTCATGTTCTTTCCTTGCGTGCATCCCTTGCATATGCCTTCATGATTGACTTGTATTTCAGGCAAACTTGTCACCATCTTGTTCATGATCAGTAGGGGTTTGTAATGTATGTGAGAAAAAATTCTATGCCATAGCTCACTTGGAGTGACTGTAGTGTGTACTAATGTTGAAACTGAATGTCCGCTTAACTTGTATAGGCCTCCTTCTTCAACACCAATCACTACAACATCATCAATAGATTTTACTTTTGGCCACATGAGAACTTCGCCATCAATGAAAGCAACTATGAATCCTTTGTCATCCAAAGCTAAGATAGAAAGGAGATTCTTCTTCAAACTAGGTACATTTAAAAAATACTTCATCTTCATAGGTTTTTTGGAGTCTAATTTTTAGGATGCTTCTCCTACTCCTTTAATGGGATACTGATAGTCATCATTGATCTTCACCTTGTGAGGTGAATCCTTCTAAACTAATTCTGAGAAAGAATCCTTGTAGCTTGTCATGTTCTTAGAAGCACCACTATCAATAAGCCATTTGTCACTTCCAAGAGTGATTGTACCTTTAAGAGCTTATATCAATACATACTATTCTCTTGAGTCTTCTTATTTGGTTCTCTCTTGATCAGGTTCATCATATTCTATGGAATGAGCATGATGTATTTTATACTTTCCTTTTCCAACCTGACCTTTAGAGTTGGGACAATTTATTGCAATGTGTCCCATCTTCTGACAGATGTAGCATCTGTAATTTGAGAAATCCTTCTTAAAATTTTGAGTCTTTTGTAATCCATGAGGTTTCTTATGTGAGTGAACTTCCTTCTTTCTCTTTCCTTTTTCCTCATGAGCTATTAGGGCTTGATTTTTTTCATCACTTAGTTTCTTTTCTATTGTTGCCAATCTAGATTCTTCCAGAGTGCAATCCTCCCATAGTCTGCTAAACTTTGTTATCCTTCTTCTCGAACATATTCCATGAATGAATGATTCCCAAGATCTGGGGAGACCATTCAAGGTAGTCATTACTAATTCAGCTTCTTCGATTGAATCTCCAATGGCTTCAAGTTGTTCTTTGATTTGAGAAACCCTTGTGAAGTAGGAATGGATAGTTTATGAACTCTGCATCTTCACATTCTTGAGTTGTGTCCTCAAAGTCAACTTCTAGTCGATATTCTTTCCTTCATATAATCAGGATAAGGCATCAAACATTTGCTTGGGAGTTGTTAATGATGAGACATGAGGAATCAAATGATCCTTAATAGAATCAACAATGATTCTCTTTTCCTTAACTAGGTTATTTTTGTGCTTTTCATTGGCCTCATCTTCGTCTAGTTCTAGAACTTCTGCTTTGATGAAATCTTCTAGGTCATTCTCTTCTAGAATGAGCATCACTCTATACTTCCATGCTCTGAAGTTATTAACACCCTCAAGCTTATCATCAAGCTTGGTACTAGGTGCCATGTTGTCCTTGAACGGTAACATAATAAGAAAAATGAAAAAATTCAAGGAAAGATTGTGAACTTACTAGAGAGTGTGTTATGCCAAGGTGAACTGCTCTAGCTTCAATCTGTAGCTATCAAGACATATTGAGCTAGGGTTTATTAGGAAACCCTAATTTTTCAAAATGTGAAATTTGGAGTTTTGCTTCAAGGGAAAGATGCACCCTCCTTAGGCGATCTCCTTGGTAGCTTTAATTTAACCAACGTCCTCTAAAATGTGGGAGAGATCACCTTCTAGGGTTTTGTGCAGTTGTTGGTAGTTGCAGTTTTCAAATCTTCATCAAACTGAAAATATAAACCTAAGGAAAGATGTGCTAGGGTTAGGAGAGTCTTCCTATGGTCTTGGTTTCCCCAACGAGTCCTTCTAGACTATTAAAATGGCTTCTTTTAGGCCCTCTCTAATACCATGTTAAAATTTCTCTTAATTAGTTAAGTGTATTTAGTATTCTTTAACTTTAAGCTATTAAAACAATAATTGCATGCATAAGTATCACAGAAAGAAAGAAATCCATAGTATACATAATATTCATCCTGGGAAACCCTCATGGGGGAGAAAACTCAGCAAAACTTCTTCAATATAGATTATTCAACAAGTACAATTTCTCTCTCAAGAGATATCTCACCGAACAGAAGATAAACCAGAAACCCTAACCAGAATAGGGTAGTGCACCACTAGACCAAGATAGTCCTTCGATAGATAACCAAAACCCTTCACCAGAAAACACTTTCTCTGTAGGTGCGTCTCTTCCTCATACTTGCACACTTTTACTTGTGTGAGAGATATTGTTGTGTGTGTTATTCAAGTGAGGTGCCTAGCCTCTTATAAATACAATTTGAGCCACCCATAAATAGGTCAGGCCCGACTTGTACACTTTACCCTTTCTATTTTAAAATTGACTTTTGCCAAGGCACAACAGGGTCAACTTTTAACAAGGCACAATAGGGTCAAATTTATAAATATAACATAATATTATTCTTTAAGGTTTTGTCTTGGTATATTACAATATGATACAATAAGAATATCTTTCGAAGCTACTCAAACTTCAACACTCCCTCTTAACAAGGAAGGTATTCTTCTAGCACGATGATCATGACTGCTTATGTCTTCTGTATACTTGACCATTGACTTGTTGAATTTCTACGAATCTATATTGAAGAAGTTTTGTAACCACATCATGATTCCAAAGTCTCATCATCCATCCGAGATTTATGTCATCATGGGGCTTTAACTTGACAACTCACACATAATCTAGTATCTAGTTCATACAGAACTAGTAACTCGTCAGTCCACACGGAATCTGACATCTAGTTCATAAAGAACTAATAAATCGTCAGCTCACACAAAACCTGACATCTAGTTCATAAATAACTTTTAACTCACCATCTCACACAGAATCTGGCATCTAGTTCATAAAGAACTAGTAACTCGTCAACTCACACAGAATCTAACATCTAGCTCATAAAGAACTAGTAACCTTTGTTTGGAACACCAAGCAAAAGGTCCACAATGACCAAGCATATAATCAAAAGGATTAGACGATGTAGTGTGAACACACTAACCATCCATCCAAAAGATAGGAAACACCTCCAACCACACAGGTTGGCCCACCAGCTTGAAAACCTGGGTAACTAGCCAGTCTCGAAGGCTTGGTGTAACACACCCACTATCGTAATTTAAAAATTTTGGGGCTAATCTCCCACAATGGGGAAATCTCCAGAAACCCTCATTAGCGAAGTGCCAATCCTTGGTTCAATATCGGGATTCGGGGTCTCTAATGTCAAAATTCATTCACCCCCAAGACTCGCGCTCCCCCAAATTCCGACGCGCTCCCTACGCCTTAGCTCCCCAGACCAAGCCTGTGGTCCACTGCCTCTACGTCCGTGGTCTTACCTTCTTTTGGGGCTACTCCTATCGGAGTTTCGGGATTTCCGATGTCGTAATTCACGAGTCCTCAGAACTCGCGATCCTCCGATCCCCGATATGCCCTTAACGCATTAGCCCTCCAGGCTATACAATAGTCCATGTGACCACATACCATAGGACCACCGCCGTATAACCTCCCATCGGGATTTCGTCATTTGTGATGACACAAAAACACATGTCCCCGGGACTCGCGAGTTCCCGATTCGCATTGCGCCTTTTTGATCACGCTAGCCCCACTGGCTTAGCCCCTGGTCCACATGACCAACTCCATGACCACTACCTTATCCCCGTCAGGGCTACGGGATTTCCCATGTCCCAAGACCCGCGTCCACGGGACCCGCAGTATCCCGATTCCCGACTCTCTCCGGATGCTTAACACGCATCCTCCTTACAGCTCCGTCCTCCTCCGCTACCGTGCTGACAGCTGGCTCCCACTCATCGGGGTTTCGCGGCTCGCGATTCCGTATGGCAAGAGTTCCTTGCATTCGAAAACCCCGATATGCCGAACCCCGACTATTTTAGATCCACGGACACGCGTCCCTCAAATGATGGACGGTCCTGATTATATCGGAGAATCGCGTATCGCAATTTCCTTGTGTACGAGTCCCTTGTCTCCGGGAACCCCGATTCCCCGATCTCCGACTCTTCGAGATCCTCTGCCACGTATCCATGCTGATTGGGCGGATCAGATCCTATCGGGAAATCGCAGATCGCGATTTCCTATTACAACGGTTCCACACTCCTAAATTCTCTGATAAGTGAAATCCCGATGCCTCCCAGAAGGTCGACACGTGTCCTGCCGAGATCAACGACTAGGACGCTTCCTCTGCACCCTAGGGGGTAACTCCAACGCAATTTCTCGGGATCTGACGGCTGTCGGGATTATGATCTAAGATCCGACGATTCATATCATTTCTCCTGCACACTTCCCTTCCAGAGGCTACACTTCGTGCAACTCCTCCCGATCCAACGATTTACGGGTAATTTGGACCGAGATCTAATGGTTTAGATTCGTTCCTTTGGGTCTTGGGGTCTACGATCCCAATTTTCTCGTTGTTCACGATGATAGAGGACAAAGGGGCAAGGTATGTAACGCCTGCGTTACTTTAGTCAATCTAATAGTCCTGCGTGACTATGGTTCCTCCGACGAGATCTCATCCGTCGGTTTGTTACTTCTCACAACACTACCACCTTGGACCCTTAATAAAATCGTTCCTCCTCGTGCAGGGTTAATAAGGCCTGTGCGTTTGGGTCCTTGTTCTGGGTTCTTTGTGGACCTTTCCAAGGAGGAAATCTCGGTGAAGGGATCCCTACCGGGGCATTCCCGGAAGCAAATAAAGGGAAGCAGCTTCCCGAGAACGGCTGGGCGTGGTTAGCTTCATTTCATCAACATAATTCTTGCATGGTTTACTCGGTGTTAAGCATATGTCAACTCATTCATATCAAGCACTACGCAGACATTCTCATGCTGAAACCATTTACGATTTCACAGCTCTATGAGCCCATATCTACTCCTCATTAACAATTACTGCACAGATAATCTTACACAGGAAATATTTAGAATTACACAAGTCTATGAGCATATGTGACAGCATATAAATGTCAAAATGCAATATAAGCAAAATACTTATCAAAATAACTTCAGCAATGGAAGCAACTGCTGAGAGGGGTGCTCGTTTCCACCCAACCGTAGGCGTAGTGACTCCTAATGGATTTAACACTAGCCACCCCCGAGCTGAGACCACGATGTCCTAATACCTACGTCTCTGTGTTTGCCAGTGCCCAGGAGCGAAGGTTGCATCCCCTTCCTCCCTGCGATCACTCACTCTGCATAAAAATTGCCAGCGTTTCCCCTCGCGTCTGCCCCCTTTCAATCGTTTCAGCCATACGCCTTATCCTCTCGCGAGGTTGCGTGTGGCACGATTACCCTTGTGCTGGTCATTCATGATGGCTCTACGGATAGGTGGTTCACCTCCCCATCCCTCATCAAGCCCTCAACCTACCAGCCTGCAAGGCATTTATTTCAGGGCTAGCGAGCCGCTTTTGGTTCTCCGGGCCAATGGAGTCCAAATACGGTATTAAATTCTCGGCGGAAGTTAACGCCCCTTTTTCAAGGTGCCCTCCACCACCATCGTGGTCTCTTTTCCGCACATCCCCTCTCAGCAGTTCTGCAATAAATTCAAACTGTCATTTACATTCATTGACCTCTTTCTGCAGGTCCATTTACATCACATATTCATATTTATAAGTTTTGCCATAGTCCTTGGCCAGTTCAGTTATATTTACAATTTGGGGGAAACATGGTGTTACACTTGGCATCTACTGAACTTGTGCGAGATCATGTTGACTGTACCCACTACTACATGTTGATGTTGCTACCTTGGAATCACATATGTAACTCATCACTCCCTCTTACTAGGGAAGTCCTTCTAGACCACACCAAGCTTGTCTCTGAAGTACACAAACTTCACTCTCGACAGAGGCTTGGTCAACATGTCTGTTATCTACTCATTTATAGCGACATACTAGAGCTTCAATGCTCCCTTTTGTACCATATATCTGATGTAATGGTACCTGATATCGATATGCTTGGACTTGTAATGAAACATTGGGTTCTATGACAACCTCACACAAATCTAGTTGTCACAACATATACAAGTTGCCTCTAACTCGAGATCAAACAATCATGTAAGCATCTTCTAAAGACACACTTATGTGCCGCTAGATGAACACACTGCTATATATGCTTCTTTAGTCATATTGAGCACCACACTCGTCTGCTTCATGTTAAACCATGAGATCATAGTTGATCACAAACTAAAGCAACATCTAGATGTACTCTTCTGATCTGCAACACTACCGACCCAAACTGAATTAGAAAAGCCTTGCAGGATTATCTCACGATCTGAAGCATATCTGAGTCCAGAATCAATTATACCTTTCAGGTACCCCATCACATGTTTTTTTGCAACCAAGTGAACACTTCTCGGCTCCACCATATACTGACTCAATGTGTTCACCACAAAACATATATTTGGACTTGTGTTCATTAAGTACATCAACAAACCAATCATATGTCTATACATGGTGGCATTCATTGTCTCTGAAGATGTATCACTCAATAACTTCATATTTGTCACCATTGGTGTAGGCATGGCCTTACAATCCATCATTCTGAATCTCTTTAGAATCTCTACAACATATTTTCCTTGGTTAAGGAAAATCTCACTCGGTCTTTTCCATACCTCCAAACCTAAGAAGTAATGCATCATACCCATGTCTTTCATCTCGAACTCTGTAGCAAGATTCCTCTTACTTTCAGTGATGAACTTCTCATCTCCTGTTAGAAATAGGTCATCCACATATAATAGTAATATCAATGTTCCACTATATACAACCTTGAAGTACATGTTGGAATCTTCTTTAGTCTTGGTAAATCCCAAGCTCATGAGGAAACTATCAATTCTACCATACCATGCCCTGGGTGCTTTCTTCAATTCGTACAAGGCTTTCTTTAATTTGCACACATGTGTTTGATCGTCATGTGTCTCAAAACCTCGTGGTTGGTCCACATACACTTCCTCTTCTATTAAACCATTTAGAAAAGTTGTCTTCACAGCCATCTAGTGCAACTTCCACTTAATCACTGCAACTATAGTAAGTATATATCTAATCAAAGTGTATCTCGCTACTAGAGAAAATGTCTCCTCATAATTTATTCCTTATTTCTCGGAGAAACCATGCGCCACGAACCTTGCCTCTTACTTCTCAATACTTCCATCTATTGAATGCTTTGTCTTGTAAATCCACTTGGAATTTACCATTGTCTTCTCTTTCGGTCTCATAACCACATCCAAAACATCATTCTTTACAATGGACTGGTACTCTTCAATCGTGGCATCCTTCCATTCTTTCTTCTCTACAACCTCTTAATAACTAGTAGGCTTAGCATCAATAATGCCACTCAACAATGCCACATAGATAGAGTATGGTTGTGGTCTCTTTCTTTCTCTGAAGGATCCATCTGGAGAACCATACCTGTCTTCATGCTGAATAATTTCTTGAGCCCAATCTAGTCTTCTCTTCTTATTATTCATCTCTCGGGATGAATCTACAGGTCTTTGTGGTTCTTCCATATCATTATCTTCTAGTACAACATGATCGCATGCATCTGTATCTGTAACTCTGGGAGATTCAGTTTCCCCATCATGAATCTCCTCTGAATGAGTTTGTCTCAATCTGGTGAAAGTTTCATCCTCATCTAAGGTGACATCTCTTCTAGTATCAATATGTCGGTGACTAGGGATGTAAACTCGGTATGCCTTCGATGTCTCACCGTATCCAAAAAATATTCCCTTCTTTCCCGAAGGGTCCAACTTCGACCTCTTGTCCTTGGGGACAAGAACATACAATGGAAAACCAAATATCCTCATGTGGCTGACCTCTGTATTTTCTACTGTAAACATTTATTCTGGTGTCTTGTTCCCAAGTACATGGTGGGGACTTATGTTCTACACATATACTACAGTCATTCATACTTTTTCCCACAGATGCATCGGTAAGTCCTGATCATGAATCATGTCCTTTACTGCTTCCATGATTGTACGATACTTTCTTTCTGCCACACCATTCTGCTGAGAATTGTAGGAAGTAGAGAGTTCCCTCTTAATCCCAAATTCTTTGTAGAATGCCTTGAATTCATCTTATGTGAAGTCTCCTCCACTATCTAACCTCAATATATTTATTTTATTTTCAGATGGGTTTTCAACAAGTGCCTTGAATTCTTTAAACGTGTTGAATACTTCACTTTTAGCTTTCAAAAAGTAAATCCAAGTTTTATGTGAGAAATCATTAATAAATGAAACATAGTATACATACCCTCTAAGTGAAGTGGTTGCATCGGTCCACACACGTCTGAATGTATGATTTCCAAGGCTCCTTTGAATTTACTGTCACTAATTGGAAATGGTTTATTCACGAGTTTTCCTTGTGCACATCCCTTGCATATGCCTTCATGATTGACTTGGATTTCTGGAAAACTTGTCACCATCTTGCTCACGATCAGTAGGGCTTTGTAATGTATGTGAGAAAATATTCTATGCCATAGCTCATTTGGAGTGATTATAGTGTGTACTAATGTTGAAATTGAATGTACCTTTAACTTGTATATGCCTCCTTCTTCAACACCAATCACTACAACATCATCAATAGATTTTCCTTTTGGCCACATGAGAACTTCACCATCAATGAAAGCAACTATGAATCCTTTCTCATCCAAAGCTGAGATAAAAACGAAATTCTTCTTCAAACCAGGTACATATAAAACATCCTTCATCTTCATAGGTTTTTTGGAATCTAATTTGTAGGATGCTTCCCCTACTCCTTTAATGGGATACTGATAGTCATCACCAAGCTTCACCTTGTGAGGTGAATCCTTCAAAACTAATTCTGAGAAGGAATCCTTGTAGAATGTCATGTGCTTAGAAACACCTCTATCAATAAGCCATGTGTCACTTCCATGAGTGATTGTACCTGTAAGAGCTTATATCAATACATATTCTTCACTTGAGTCTTATTCTTTGGTTCTCTCTTGATCAGGTTCATCATCTTCTGCAACATGAGCATGATGTCTTTTATACTTTCCTTTTCTGACCTGACCTTTAGAGTTGAGACAATTTATTGCAATGTGTCCCATCTTCTGACAGATGTAGCATCTTTAGTTTGATAAATCCCTCTTAAACTTTTGAGTCTTTTGTAATCCATGAGGTTTCTTGTGTGAGTCAACTTCCTTCTTTCTCTTTCCTTTTCTTTCATGAGCTGTTAGGGCTTGATTTTCATCATCACCTAGTTTCTCTTCTCTTGCTGCAAATCTAGATTATTCCTGAGTGCAATCCTCCCATAGTCTGCTAAACCTTGTTAGCCTACTTCTTGAACATATTCCCTGAATGAATGATTCCCGAGATTTAGGGAGACCATTCAAGGTGGTCATTACTAATTCAACTTCTTCGATTGTGTCTCCAATGGCTTCAAGTTGTTCTTTGATTTGAGACACCCTTGTGAAGTAAGATTGGATAGTTTATGAACTCTGCATCTTCACAGTCTTGAGTTGTGTCCTCAAAGTCATCTTTCGATCGATATTATTTCCTTCATACAATCAGGATAAGGAATCAAACATTTGCTTGGGAGTTTTTAATGATGATACATGAGGAATCAAATGATCCTTGATAGAATCAACAATGATTCTCTTTGCATTAACTATGTTGTTTTTGTGCTTTTCCTTGGCCTCATCTTCATCTAGTTCTTGAACTTCTTCTTTGACGAAATCTTCTAGGTCATTTTCTTCTAGAATTAGCATCACTCTATACTTCCATGCTCGAAAGTTATCAGCACCCTCAAGCTTGGTACTAGGTGCCATCTTGTCCTTGAATGGTAATGCAATAAGTAAAATGAAAATTTTTCAAAGAAAGGTTTTGAACTTACTAGAGAGTGTCTTATGCCAAGGTGAACTGCTCCAGCTTCAATCTACAGCTGCCAAGACGTCTTGAGCTAGGTTTTATGAGGAAATCCTAATTTTTCAAAATGTGAAATTTGGAATTCTACTTCAAGGGAAAGATGCACTCTCCTTAGGCAAGCTCCTTGGTAGTTTTACTTTAAAGAACGTCTTCCATAAAGTGGGATAAATTAACTTCTAGGGTTTTTTGCAGTTGTCGACAGTTGCAACAGTTGCAGTTTTCAAATCTTCGTCAAACTGAAAATCTAAACACAAGGAAAGATGTGTTAGTGTTAGGAGAGTCTTCCTATGGTATTGATTTCCCTAGCGAGTCCTTATAGACTGTGAAAATGGATTCTTTTAGGCTCGCTCTGATACCATGTTAAAATTTCTCTTAAGTAGTTAAGTGTATTTAGTATTCTTTAAATTTAAGATATTAAAACAATAAATTCATGTATAAGGATCATTGAAAGAAAGACATCCATAGTATACACAAGATTTATCCTGGGAAACCCTCGTGGGGGAGAAAACCCAACAAAGCTTCTTCAATATAGATTTGTCAACAAGTACAATGTCTCTCTCAAGAGAGATCTCACCGAACAGAATATAAACCAGAAACCCTAACCAGAATAGGGTAGCACACCACTAGACCAAGACAGTCCTCCAATAGGCAATCAAAACCCTCCACCATAACACCCTTCCTCTATGGCTACGTCTCCTCCTCATACTTGAGCACTTTTACTTGTGTGAGAGAGCTTGTTGTGTGTTCTTCAAGTGAGGCACCTAGCCTCTTATAAATACAAGTTGAGCCACCTAGAAATAGGTCAGGGCCGACTTGTACACTTTACCCTTTCTATTTTACAATTGACTTTTTCTAAGGCACAATAGGGCCAACTTTATAAATATAACATAATATTATTCTTTAGCCTTTTGTCTTGGCCTAATACAATATGATACAATAAGAATATTTTTCGAAGCTACTCAAAATTCAACACTATCATGTTCACAACCTTTAGGATTCTACCATCTGTCATGTCCATTTAAGATTCCCTCATCTGTCATGTACACAACCTGTAGGAAGTTGCTTCCCTTGGTTCTTTGTCATCTGTCGATGGCATGTTGAATCCAACCATCTATCCATGATTTCTTTAAAATGATCTAAGTAGGTTTGGTTAAATTTCTTGGACTCTATATTCCAATGAAGAGATAAGGGTATTAAGTTAGATTTAATTGAAGGATAATCATCTAACAATTGCATGGGTATTAGATGAGTTTTAGTTGGAGGAATTTAATGTCAATTCAAAATCGATGTATCAGAGCACTCAACATTGTCATTGAATGTTTACAAGTAACATGAATGTGTTAAAAGCTTGTGGAGAGGTTAATTTGTCATTCCAAATGGGGAAACTCAAATGACCATCAATTATAGCACATGTGTGAGAAAGCAACATCTTCTTTGATTTTGGTGCACTCTAGCCTATTGATCCCATCACACCCAATGTTTTTCACACTTTGATTGAGTTGTACCAATTACCCACTAAATTGTCCCAACACATAGAAATCACCCTCAATTCCCTCTTAATCCAATATTCTTCCCACCATATGTCCATTTATGATTAACTCATAGGAATCTTATTTTTTTTAGCACTATACACAACTACCATTTGCTTGTGAATGAATAAAAAACAAATGGAGTTGTTGAATGGATCCTCTATGATCCAAAAGAAACACCACCTATCTTTGATCAATGTAATCACTAATCAATTTAATGTTATTTCCATACATCTAAGTAAGGGAAAGGAATGCCGAGAAAACTGAGTAGCATATGTTTTTCTAACCATCATATATTTAGTAAGAGAACAAATGATGAAAGAAAGATAACATGGAGAAGTAAATGACATAATAATTTTTTCCAAGTATATATCAAAAACAAAATATGTTACATGTGTACATTTTTTAATTCTAGATATCATTTAGAGCTATTTGTTACCAAGATATAAAATCATAATTTGTTATTAAAATGAAATATTAAAGTAAAAGGGAAATTTTATTATCATCACTAATTACCAATAAATATAAAACCATGTCATTGATGTCATTTAAAATTAAATTTATGTTAATTGTTCATGATATAAACCATACATATCATATCTTCTCAAAATAGGAAAGCCCTAGATATTCATATGTTATCCTCTAATTACCTTAACAAACAATATATTAGAGCATAAAATGTATAGGCATATAACAAAAACAACAATGATATTTGTATAGGCCCAATTGTATCGTCTGATCAAACATTGCATGCATAGAATTATTTTCAAAACATAAAAGAAGGTACAACTTTGTGACCTCCCCTATGACATTAGAGATTTGCAAGGGTGGAGTACTGATGAAGGATCAAATTTTAACTATGTAAGTAACAAATAATACAGGTGGGCCTCTTCTTTTTTTAGTGTGAGACATACGTAGTATCTTTCATTTTTGCATAGAATTCATAGAAGAATGCTCGTGCAATGTGTATCCCTTCTATTGTTGTGGTGCATGACATTGTCGTGAAGGTCTGTCGCTTGGATGTTGAAGCATGCAATACATATCTTAGTACTTTCCATGTCAATAACATCAAAGCTAAAGACATTGCAAGATCCCTTGGCATTGATGAAGGTGTTTAGATTAATGTTTGAAAGTACTTTGACTTTCATTGTCCATTCATTTAAGTATGGATCCAGAGATTTAATGGGAGTAAAGTTTGGGGGTGTTTTGTTTGTTTCTAATGGTTGTTTTCCAGAATCACTTACACATTTGATCAATCTTGGGTCACCAATAATCATCGATGTCAAAGTCTGCACTTGCATTTCATGAACTATGAAATCCTTGCGAAAAAATGTAAAAATAATGTAGAATTAGCACTTTAACTATTGATCACATGTTGGGTTGTTTAAAATGTGGCTAATGTCTGTAATGTATGTGATTTGGAATGGGATGTGGTAGAGGAAAAAACAAAAGAAAGTAGCTTGAACACATGCTTTCTATTTTGGATAGATCTATAAAGGAAGTTGTTTAATGGAACTAAGGGTCCACTTTTCACTTGAGATGATGTGAAATAGCACTCAAGTGTTGAACCAAATAATCTTTGCAATGTATTTCTTACAACAAATAGGTGTATAGAATAAGGGTCTTCTAAGGTTGGTATGAAGTCTAGAATTTTTAGAATGGGGTTGTAAAGAATCTCTCCATTTCTAATCCTTGTTTAATAGAGTTTGTTATTAACATTGATGTCATACCTTTAATATGTTGTTTAAAAAAATGATAGATAAAAGAAAACGAAGGACCACCTAAAAAACAATGTTGCATCAATGTATTAGACAAAATATTATATATATGAATGGAATTCAACAAGCGTACATATGTGAGCAAAGTAATAAATACATTTATTGAAGGACCAATATATTTGTGGAAGTGTGTATGTAAGTATTTGAATAACAATAATTTTATTTACTTGTAAAAAATTAATCAAAGTTTAAAAATGACTTTGTACTAGAAGAAAGGTAAAACAAAAATTTGCAAGTATATTTTAATCCATAAAAAAAATTGTATTTTAATATGTTTAAATGTTAAAAATAATATGAATATAAAATTTTACTTA
Organism: Picea engelmannii; assembly: GCA_009831015.1. NCBI lineage: Eukaryota > Viridiplantae > Streptophyta > Pinopsida > Pinales > Pinaceae > Picea > Picea engelmannii. The sequence goes on along the minus strand of ML782393.1, from coordinate 179,563 downwards.
GTATATTTTATTAAATTTACTCTTATATAAAATTCTACATTTTTTCATATTGAAATATAGATTGAAATGATAAGTATAATTTGATAGATGTCACTAGAAATCAATAAATAACAATTTTTATAAGATATACAATTTCTTGCCTTACACATAAAAAAAATATTTCTAATAAAAATAGCATTAGTCACAACATCGTGTATAAATATATGGAAATGTGTTTTATTTTTTTAAATTACCATCTTTTATAAATATAAGTAATAAATAATATTTGTGAAATATTTTAAATATTGCAGTTTTTGAAAACATCTTGTATAAATATATGGAAATGTGTTTTATTTTTTTAAATTACCATCTTTTATAAATATAAGTAATAAATAATATTTGTGAAATATTTTAAATATTCAACTTTTTGAAAAGAAAACTCAATTTTATAAATTATAATTGGAATTAAATAATATTTATTATTGTAAAATGTGTATATATATAATTAATGTATTTACATATATTTAAATATTAATATTATACTTTTTGAAAATAAAACTTAATTTTATAAATTATAATTGAAATTAAATTATATATATTATTGTAAAATGTGTATATATATAATTAATGTATAATTAATATATTTACATATATTTAAATTTTAATATTATACTTTTTGAAAACAAAACTTAATTTTATAAATTATAATTGAAATTAAATTATATTTATTATTGTAAAATGTGTATATATATAATTAATGTATTTACATATATTTAAAATGTAATATATTTTCCTATTAATACCCTTCCCACCCTCACGGTGAAAAGGGGGCATTAATAGGAAAATATATTAATGCCTTCCCCTCCCACCTTAAAACTACATTTTTTAATATTTAGGTTTTGAATTACAAATAATGAAATAGATAAAGATTTTAAATAAATATATAATTAAAAAACATACATAAATTTCAACTTTTTAAAATATAAACATAAAATTTTATATTTTTGAAAATTTTAAAATATATACATAAAATATGTATATTTTTTAAATCACAATCAATAAAAAAAAAAGATAATTAATACATGGTTAAAGTTTAAAATTTGGAAACATTAATTTTCTTCAAGTATGCATTTAGTGGGAGTCTATATCTTTTTGTGCTTTTAATGTTACTAATTGTTTTTTCTCTATTTGTGATGATTTTGGTAGTCATGTCCACAAAAGCTTTAAGACCATTTTGAAATAATGTTTCACTGCATGTTTTAATGTGTTTTCCACACTATGATATATTATTCCAAATCTTTTAGCGAATGAAGCTTTTGTATGAAAACATAGATGAATATCATTTGTGTAACATAAACATTAAATTTCCTTTTAATTCCTTTTTTCAACTTTGACTTCGAAAGAGTTGAGTTTTTTTTGAAAAAGTATAAAATGTTTCTTTAAAAGCTAACGCTAAAAAAGATTAAAAACAATGTTCAAAGAAACAAAGTAAAAAATGGGAATAACTAACGTGTAACAATAAATATGGTGGAGTGAAATTGAATCCAATGGAATAAATGTTAACACATTTCCTAACTAGCACATCCACATAAGAAGTGGATGGTAAATGTCAATGGGAATCATAAGAATCACCAGTTTACCTTTTTCAAATTAGAAAACACAAACATCTTTTGCATGTATTTTTCTACTGTTCGGTGCAGATAACAAAACCCTAATCGTTATTTTCTTAATTGATTTTAGAATGGTGAACCTAATGCTTATGTCGAGTGGGCCATGGGTTGTAAGCCTCCTTAACACATGCCATTGTAAGAGATGTCTTCTATTTATATATTTATGAGATTGTAATATACTAACCATGCAAACCATGCATTTAGACGAACCATATAGCTCTGAAAAATTGCAATGCTATCACCATACTTTGCACAATAATTATAAAATTAATCCTCAGAGAACATTCAATAATTATAGAGTATATGTAGAGCAAATTAAACTAATCCTGAAAGAACATTTGATAATAGACTTACCTACAAACTGGGTAATGACATAAGCAGCGCCTTGGAAGCCACAGGGTCAATTCTTGTGGTGTTCTTTTGATAGTAACTGTTGAAAGCATATGAAGCATGGACTTCCAGAGTGTTAGAATTGTAACAAGGTGTGCCAACGTGAATCTTCTGGCAATATGCATACCCTTCTTCACATGCATAGCCTAAATTCGTTGGAGCTTACAAGAATCGATCTTGGAATTAGCAACACACCACGTCTTGGATCCTCCAACTGGGGTTGTCCCGTTCTTGTGGTGATGTTGCATCGAGACTCCGAGGCCGGAAGATAAACTATTTCTGGAGAAGGGTGTCGGGTTGTTATCCGATCATTTCTCGAACCAATATTATAGAACGAATATATTGTTTTGTGATGATTTCTTTTCTCTGAAAAAACTGTTGAAAAATGAAATGTCCACACCATCCAAACATAGAGAGATTTTTTCAACATCTGGCCATGATTACTAGAGGATGGGACACTTGGTAACAATTATTTAAAATAATCCTATAAAAAAATAAGAAAGGTAATTTGCAACTCAAGATTAGGGTTTTAGTGTAATCTTATGCTTCCTTTTATGGCGACAACCAAAAATATTCTTAAATTACTAAATATAGACCACCCACGTATTATTTATTAATTAAAACACTAGTATTCTAGAACCCCATTATGAAAAAGAAATGCTTATCGACATAAAAATAAAAAACAAAAAAAAATGTGGATACTCTCTAATGACATTGAATGATCTAGTTAGACCTAAAATTTACAACCTAAAATGTATAATGATTGGATTTTATTTTATTAAAAATATATAGTTGAGAAATACATACATGAAAATGTGTTATATTTGTCAATTTCCAAATACAATTATTTGTCAATTTTCAAATACAAATGTACTTTACTTACTATGCTGATTAAATTTTATTTTATTAAAAAAACTTTATTTGGGGAAATAAGTAGACAAATAGTCGAAAATCACTATTTATAATTGTATGAAAAATATGAAAAATAAGTTCTTTTAATTTTTAAAGTTCACCATATATTAGCCCACCTCTTGTGAAGAGAAATGAACTTTGGAACCGTTTGAAAGGCATAGAAGTGGTCAAACACAATGTTATCGTATAAACATTTTTTATTATTTTAATAAACTTAAAGTGGTATGTGGGCCTTCACAATTACAATTGGTAAGGGAGGGCCATGAGCCAGCGACATAAGTGTTATTTGCAGAAGCATTGTTGGGATAAATCATAAACATTTTGATAGAATGTCTGTGGATAACTTATGGTAGCGCCCATTGTAATAAGGAGAAGTCGGGTGATTGCTGTGTGACTAAATTCTCTAGTTCTAGAACTAAAGTCAAAATATAACAAAATGTCAACACTACTATATTCATGAGACTGCAACTTTAGATACAGCTTCACAAAAGCACCAAGCGAACCTGAAATAAATATGTTGAAGTTAGAATATAGAAAGGATCGAATACCTTCTCATCATTATGGACACATAATTAGTTAATCGAGATAACCCACTGATGATAAATATGTTGATTATGAAGATTAAAGGGTAAATTCATGGAGGTGGGTAATATTTTTGTGATAATCGGATCTCCAAAATTCTGAAAGACGTTTTTTCGACCAAACTAATATTTTTTTTTCAGCCGAAAGATATTTTTTTTGGCAGAAATATTTTTCGGTCAAACCCCTAAACGATACATTGACGACACCCTCGATTTTCGTATAGAATTTTAGTCAGATGGATTTTTTTCATCCGGTAATCTCTTTTCGGCCAAAAGATATTCCGACCGAAAAGATATTTCGACCGAAAGAATATTTCGTTCGAAACATTCTTTCAGCCGAAATATCTTTTTGGTCGATTTTTTTTTTATATTTACCACACATTGTGACTGTTACGCATTTTTGAGCTCTTGGCGAGTGATATTGAGTGGGCTCTTAGCAAGTGTGAGTGAGCTCTTGGCATGGACATGTTTGGCGCGGTCATGTTGGCGGGCGGTCGAAGCTGTAGGTAAGCCTAAACATCAGTTTTTAATTTAAATTTAAATTTTGTAATTTTTTATTTTAATTGAATTATATTTAGTATTGTCATTGTGACTTGGTCACATGGGGCTAGCCATGTGGCCAAGTCGTGGGCACGCCAACAGCGTAGACTGTGACTTGGCCGCGAGGGGATAGCCCTATAGCCAAGCTGTGGGCGTGCCCACAGCTTGGCCACAGGGTTGGCCCCCCATGGCCAAGTCACAGCCCGTAGACTGTGACTTGGTCGTGGGGGCCAGCCCTGTGGCCAAGCCGTGGGCATGCCCACGGCTTGGCCACAAGGCTGGCCCCTCATGGCCAAGTCACATTCTAAGTGTCACTGCGAACTCTTCGATCAAATTCATTCCCTTTTGGGGTTTTCCCAAATTATTGTTTTTTATGAATAACAATTTCTTATTACCGTGTAACATTTATATTTTAAAATTTATGTTAATTTTAGAATTGTTAATTAGTATTAATTTCATGGTACCGTGTAATAGTTATGTTAGTTTTATATTTGTTAATTAGTATTTAATTACACAGTATATTATTATATTTATGTTAGTTTTAGATTTGTTAATTAATATTAATTTATTGGTACTGTGTAACATTTATATTTATGTTTATTTTAGATTTGTTATTTAGTATTTAGATTTTAGATTTGCTATGTGCGCATTTGTTCTGGTCTAGTTTAGATTTAAAAACAATATTTTTTTATTGGTAATAGTTCTGGTCTATTGTGCAACCATATAATTTATTAAGTGGTTTAATTCAAATAAATTTATGCATAGAAATAGATTTTGATATCTTGGTTATATCCCTGAGCAATTGGAATTAGTGTTTGATCTGAGAAGCTAGATGGCAGATCAGGTCCACTGTGGAACACTCCTGCACCAATGCATCGATATGTTGTATGAAGCATTCTCCAATGCGCCAGTGGGACAAAGATGTCTTAAGTGTGCAAGACCTTATGCCCTGCCGAATCAACAAGGAATGCACGACGAAGACCCTCACGAAGCTACTCCTAGAGCTAACGGTTAATTGCATGACTTGGAGTTCTTACTGGTTCTAGTTACGTGTCAATCTAAACTCTTTTTTGTTCAGTTCCAAGTCCAGTTCAGTTCTAGTTCTAGTTTTAATGGTTAATGTAAAGACTATAGGCCACCACCTACCCTGGTTTTCTCTCAATAGGGCAGATGGTGGACCACATTTTTTAGACATGGACATCCAAGGCTGCCAACTGTCCTAGAGATAGGTGTAATTTTTGTATGTGATTTGCTATAATAGGATCTGCCCTTCTCTTTTTATTTAAAAAAATATATATCTTGGTTATATGCAAATATTGTCCAACGAAAATCATCTTTCTCTTTTTAATAAATAATATTTCTTGTAAATATAATACAAATAAATATGTTCTTCTATTTCTTTTTCTTTTTCTTTAAATATAAATCTGTTCTTATATATATATTTTAGTACAGTTAGATCTAACTACATTGAATTATAAAGCATTACTGCCACAAAAAAAAAATTATACATCTAAGTACATGAATTATACAACATTTCCTATCACTAAAAAAAAATTATACATCTAAGTTCAATTATTGCATTGCAAATTCCAATCTTAGATTAATTACATTGCTCTGAATCTATCATTCAAAATTAAAATGTAAACAATTAAAACTAACACTCGTCAATTATATTTCTACATATACAAGCTCATTTGATAATTTGACTGCCCAAGGAATATACATATTCATTTGATCATTTGAGTGCTCAACGAATATACATATATTACTGTCTATCGTATAATTTGTAATGGAATATTTCTGAAATATACATACAATGGAATATTTTTAAAACATATATATTTAAATTTTTTTAATAAATTTAAAAATAAAATAGGAAGAAAATTTAAATATTACATGTTTATATGTTCAAATTATACACACAAACAATAAATTTATAAACAATATGGATTTACTTAAAAATGTGAATTTGATATAGACATTAATAAATCATTTATAAACAATATGGATTTAGTGAATTTGATATAGATATTTAACAATCAAATATTAAGTTTTTTAAATTCAAATATTAAGTTTTTTAAATTTGATATAGACATTTAACAATCAAATATTAATAATAGAGTAAGCATTTAAGTGATTAGTATGTGTCTGAGCAGTCGGTCAGGAGCCGAATCGACTCTCTTTCACTCCGGTGTTAAAGATTTAGATTCAAATGCCCTACTTTTTTGTGCATAGATAATCTCTTATTAAAATTCGTTGTGACTTGGCCGCGGGGGACCAGCCCTGTGGCCAAGCCATGGGCATGCCCACGGCTTGGACACATGGCAGGTCCCCCTGCGACCAAGTCACAGACATTTCAAACGTTTTGTATTTTATAAAAATTTCAAATCTTTAGGAATTCAATTTATAAATCCATATTTACATATATAATATTAGAGTATCATAAGTTATAAATATTATTTTACAGATTGTTGATTATGGAATTCCTTTCTGTACATTAATGTCTATCTTATAATTTGTAATGGAATATTTGTGAAATATGCATACAATGGAATATTTTTAAAACATATATATTTAAAAATAATAATAAAAAATTAAAATAAAAAATAAAAAATAGGAAGACAATTTAAAATTGCATGTTTATATGTTCAAATTATACACACAAACAATAAATTTATAAACAATATGGGTTTACATAAGAATGTGAATTTGATATAGACATTAATAAATAATTTATAAACAATATGGATTTAGTGAATTTGATATAGACATTTAACAATCAAATATTAAGTTTTTAAATTTGATATAGACATTTAACAATTAAATATTAAGAATAGAGTAAGCATTTAAGTGATTAGTTTGTGCCTGAGTAGTCGGCTAGAAGCCGAATTGACTGTCTTTCACTCTGGTGTTAAAGATTTAGATTCAAATTCCCTGCATTTTTGTGCATAAATAATCTCTTATTAAAATTGGTTGTGACTTGGCCGCGGAGGGCCAGCCCTGGGGCCAAGTTGTGAGCACGCCCACAGATTGGCCACATGGCTGCCCCCCCCTCCCCCCGGGGCCAAGTCACAGTCATTTCAAACGTTTTGTATTTTATAAAAAATTCATAAAAAATTCAAACTGTCCAACTTTTTTATTTCAAACGATTTGTACTTTATAAAAATTTCAAATCTTTAGGAATTCAATTTATAAATCTATTTTTACATATGTAATATTAGAGTATCATAAGTTATAAATATTATTTTACAGATTGTTGATTCTGGAATTCCTTGTTGTAGTAACCACTTTATCCTACCTCAACTATTTCTCCACTTTGATTAATGCCTATTTCAATCTCTTCATATTGTCATGAGTCTTGGTCAAATCTTTGTGTAAGACACGAGTGACCTACTTGTGTAGATTTGGTTTGTCCTTGAAAATATGATCAACATTTAATGTAATATGGTTGGCTTTGTAGTGAGCAACTGACTGATTTTCATTTTTTTCAATCTCTAGAACAACCAAATTCAACACTCACTTTTGATATGTCTCCTCTTCAAAACCATAGACTCTTATCATAGTAAACTGCTAAAAAAGGAACCAATCTCCCACTCTGGTGTTGTTTGAAATTGTAGTGACCCTTTGACTAAAGGAATAATTATAACGAATACTTCATTGTGGATAATAAAGTCTAATATAGACACAAAAGAGTTTGCATACTGCAAAAAAACTTCATTGGTGACATGTTCTCTTATCATAGGCAACCACTCAATGGTTGGGAGAGAAACATGTTGGCAAGTCATTCACCATCCTAGACTTAAAATAATCCAGATGTGAGTAGTTTTGATGGATTAACATATGGTCAAGTGAGACTGGTACATGAATGACCTGGTACCCCTAAAATCTAAAAACTGTTGGTGCATATATTTTCCAAGAACTTGCAAAAGTCAAACTTTATGAAGGATTGATTCTCGGGGTGTGACAAGGCTACTAGGAAATCCAAAAACAATGGTATCCATTATAAAACTATTATAAATAGAAACAAACTTTGAAACATAAGAAGTATATTCACTGAAGTCATTCCCTCAACCTCCAAAACAGATACACCGAAATATGTAACAGTCACTTTGCATTGATAGCAAAATTAATAAAAGACAGACCAATATTTCATGTCAAAGCCTCATTTACAAAGTTATAAGAAAGAACAGTTTTAAATACATTTCACAATTTACATTTTACAGTTTGTTTTCAATTTTAATATATGTACATATGTTTTAATATCTATGCATATGTTATAATTCAGATAATATATGTTTTCAATGTTAATATCAGTGCATATGTTATAACATTGTAATATGTTATAACATATTACAATGTAATATGTTATGGAAAATCTACATTAATATAGCACTCAGCAAATAGAAAACAAACTTCTAGAATAGTCACTGTAGTCATTCCCTCAACCTCCAGAATAGATACACAGAAATATGTAACATTCACTTTGCATTGATAGAGAAAATGATAAAAGACATCAATATTTCATGTCAAAACTTCATTTACAAAGCTAGAAGAAAGAACAATTTTAAAATATACAAAATATCACGTACAACAGATAGAAATAAACCTTGAAACACGGGGAAAATGTCCACTGCAATTATTCCAACAACTAAAATATGTTACAATACTTTGCACTGTAACAAAAAGACATAAGCAGTGACCATTCCATGTCAATGTCTCATTTACAGAACGATAAGAAATAACAAATTTAAATCCAAATGTCTAACTCAAATGCCATGGACTGAGATACCAATTACGATTCCTCCAAAAGTCAAGCTAGCTTCCATATTCAACAAAGAAGGGCTTAAAAGTATGAAGACTCAGAAATAGAACAAAATTAACGATACCCAAGAAAACTAATAAGAACACAACCAAAAGCTCATTGTAGAAATGCAATTTGAACTTGCATCTTCATTTTTGTGATTAGTTGCCTATACTTTAGATTGAGACTCTACACTCTTAACTATATTGTAATATTCACATAGCTCAAATGGGTAAGATATGAAGTTGATTTCATTTCTTTATCTCTCTCTTAATCAGAGTAAGTAAAACCCATATGTAGTATCCCTATTCAATGGACTTACTTCCTTATACAGATCATTGTCCTGGTACCAGGATGAGATTCACAGTATGGAATGGTATGGAATTAATGGGAAGAAATATCATTGGCTACTACACAATGAGAGACTCAAACCAGTGTAATCGGTAGTTCATAATCAGATACATTACTCATATAAGGAAGTTGTACTCATCGTTAGTTTTGTACTAATTTCCATATTCAAGTAATGGTAATAAGTTAAGCTAATCCACAATCAATGGTAATAAGATAAGCTAACATGTAATCAATCATGAAAGGGAAGAAGAATATGTTGTTAGAAAAACAGGACCGTGGAGCAATAAAATAAAACAAATGCGGAAACAAAACACAGAAGATACACAATACAAGAGAGACACAGATTTACGTCATTTACACAGTGTGGGCTACGTCCACCAGAGAAATTGTCAGGTCCTTCCTTTATTATTATCCAACAAATGAATGGATACAACCTACAACAAAACCCGTTGTAACTTCCTCTTCTCTCTCACGGTCTCCTCTATCAGAATACAATACTTTCCATCATACATAGTCGCAATACATTTCCCTCATAAAAGAGGGATGCCTTCTAGGACAAAAAACCCTAACATAATTTCTACCATTAGATCTGCGAACTTATAATGAACGGTCCAGATTTACAATGAAATTACAATATACTTTTACAAGGCAATTTTTCCTTCAGGGGCTTCGCCCCCGAACCCCCCAGCCGGGTGGATAGGCCCCCCGGACCCCGTAGAGGGGGTACCCCCCCTCTGCACTTCCCTGCGTGGAAGAGTGTACATACTTCTAGGGTGTAAAGTCTTCATGGGGTATAAACACAGTTGAAAAACACAAGACCTCTAAGTCAAGAATATAATCAGGCTCCACAACCAACAATCTCCCACTTGAAGATTGATCTCAACAACTCCACCACTGTTGTATATGCTGGACTTTGAACCTTCTTGGACCTGACAAATTTCTCATCTTCATCTTCATTCTTGAAGACCAACTGAAACTGAGCAGGAACTCAATTTCTCTCTGGTTACTCCCTTTGTTAACATATCTGCGGGATTTTGGCTAGTATGTATCTTTTCCAACTTCAAATGTCCATCTTCCAAGGCGGATTGTATGAAGTGGTACCTCAATTGTATATGCTTAGTATTTGAATAGAAGGCAGAGTTCTTTGCAAGATGAATTGCACTCTCACTATCACAGTACAACCTGTTATTCTCCTGCTTCTTTCCCAATTCCTCCATAAACCTTTGTAACCAAATCATCTCTTTACTAGCCTCTGTAGCAGCAACATACTCTGCCTT
>ML782393.1:117226-169012 GCA_009831015.1 Picea engelmannii | reverse complement strand
AAATACCTGAGAATCCACTTTACTGCCTCCCAATGTTATTTACCTGGATTGTTCATATACCTGCTCACAACTCCCACTGCATGTGCAATATCTAGTCTTGTGCAAACCATTGCATACATCAAGCTGCCAACTGCTGATGAATACGGGACCTTGGACATGTATTCTATCTCCTCTTGTGTCTTGGGACACATTTCCTTAGTTAATTTTAAATGGTTGGCCAAAGGTGTACTAATTGGTTTTGCATTCTGCATTCTAAACCTCTGCAACACCTTCTCTATGTACTCACCCTGAGACAATGTCAATTTTCAATTTTTCCTGTCTCTTGTTATTCTCATGCCAAGGATTTTCTTTGCAGCACCCAAATCCTTCATCGCAAATGAATTGGCTAATTTCTTCTTGAGCATATTTATATCCTGCATATTAGACCCTGCAACAAGCATGTCATCTACATACAATAGCAAGATAATATAGCTTCCATTTTCTAGTCTTTTAAAATAAACACAGTGATCATAATGACATCTATTATAACCCTGTTCTATCATAAACCTGTCAAACTTCAAATACCACTGCCTTGGAGCTTGCTTTAGGCCATACAAGCTCTTCTTCAACCTGCATACCAAATTCTCCCTCTCTTTGACCTCATACCCCTGTGGCTGCTGCATATAAATCTCTTCCTCCAAATCCCCATGGAGAAAAGTTGTTTTTACATCTAACTGTTCAAGATGGAAATATTCTACTGCCACAAGACTTAAAATAGTCCTAATTGAAGTCATTTTAACAACAGGAGAAAATATTTCATCAAAATCTATACCTTTATTTTGTGCAAACCCCTTTACAACAAGTCTAGCCTTGTATTGCTTTTCTCCTCCATCTTCTTCCTTCAACTTGTAAACCCATTTATTCTGCAATGCTCTTTTCCCCATAGGAAACTAAACCAAGTCCCAAGTCTAGTTATTTTCCAAGGAATCCATTTTCCTTTTCATGCCTTGCTCCCACTTCTTTTTCGTGTCTACATGTATTGCCTCTTCATAACATTATGGTTCACCAGAATCAGTCAACAATAAATAATACAATGAAGGAGATTATTGTTCAGGGGGTATAATTAACCTGGTAGATCTTCTAACAACACTTGCAAGTGTTTGAGGTACCTGTTGCTCCTGTTGTTGTACATTTTGATTTTCAAGTTCCTTTAGAATTTATTTTTCAATGATCTCATCAAGCACTGTGTATTCTTGTTTTTCTTCTTCATGTTTCTTTCCCTACAACTGATCTTTGTACATGATCTTCTCATTGAATATGACATCTCTACTCCTAATTATTTTGTTATTTTCATAATCCCATAAGCGATAACCAAAATCATTAACATTGTATCCAATAAATGTACATTTCTTGGATTTAGACTCAAGCTTTGTTCTATTTTCTTTATCAATATGGACAAATGCTTCACAACCGAAAGTTTTCAAAAAAGAATAGTTTACCTTTTTTCCTGTCCATTCCTTCTCTGGAATTCTACCATCCAAAGAGCTTGAAGGTCCTATGTTTATTAAGTGAACAACAGTATCTACAACATCTGCCCAGAACTGTAAGGGCAAATCGGCATGCAATCTCATACTCCTTGCACGCTCCATGATTGTCTTGTTCATCCTTTCTGACACACCATTTTCTTGTGGTGTTCTTGGAACTGTCTTCTCTCTACGAATCCCATGGTAAGAACAGTAATCATCAAACTCCTTGCTACAATATTCACCTTCATTATCTGATCTGAAACACTTCAAAAATTTTCCTGTCTCATTCTCAACTAAAACTTTCCATTTCTTAAAAGTATCAAAAACATCGGATTTTTGTTGAATGCAATAAACCCAAGTTTTTCTAGTTGCATCATCAATAAAATTAACATAATAATGAGAGCTACCAAGAGATGATACCTCAGCTGGTCCCCATACATATGTATGCACAAGCTCTAACATTTCATTCTTCTTTTCTTTTCCGACTCTGAGAAATCTGACTCTCTTTTGTTTTACATAAACACAATGCTCACAGAAGTCCAAATCAATTTGTTTAAGATCTGGCAGCAAATTTCTTTTGTGAAGTATCTTCATACCCTTCTCACTCATGTGTCCCAACCTATGATTCCACAGTGTTGTATCCACTCTTGTAGAAGCTAAAGAGATAGAAGAGTCAGTATTACCAGTACATAAATACAATGTACCTACCTTCTCTCCTTTTGCTATCACCAATTATCCTTTGATGACCTTCCACGTCTTATCTGTAAATATGGATACACAACCTTCAATTTCCAACTGCCCTGTTGAAATTAGATTTTTCCTTAAATCTGGAACATGTCTTACCTCTTTCAACAACCATTGGTTTCCATTACGTTGCTTTATTTTTACCTTTCCCATTCCAACAATTTTGCATGGTGCATCATCACCTAAATGAACCTATCCAAAATCACCTTGAACATAATCTAGAAAATGGTTCCTATGGGGTGTGGCATGAAATGAAGCCCCTGAATCTACTACCCAAGACTCAAAAATATTATCTACATAAAGAGTCAAATCATCTTGTAACACATCACCTGTTACATTTGCTTCCTGATTTCTCTCTTGTTGTCCATCTCTTTGTTTCTTTGGAGATCTGCAATCTTTCTTTATATGTCCTTTCTTCCCACAATTCCAACACTCTATCTTTCCAAGTCTGGATTTGGATTTTCCCTTCCTAGAATTCCCGTGGTTCCCTGAGCCCTTTCCTCTATCCTTTTGTCTTCCCATGTTCTCCATGTTCAATGCATTACCTGATGTCTCACCTATGTTTTTTCGTCGCATTTCCTCACTAAGGATAACACCAACAACAACATCAAATTTTAAAGCATTTGAACCAGAGACAGAGTTACTTACAGCCATGACCAAGCCATTCCAGCTTTCTGGCAATGAGAACAATATTAGAAGAACCCTAACCTCATCATCGAAGTCCACTTTTACAGAACTTAGTTGATTAGTAACCGTATTAAATTCATTTAAATGATCTGCAACAGACCCACCTTCTGACATCTTCATATTAAATAATCTCTTCATTAGAAATACATTATTAGACACTGAGGGTTTTTCATACAGTTTAGCCAACGCGTCCATCAGATCCTTCATTGTCTTTTCTTTAGAAATATTGAAAGCCACCGACGCTGCCAAGCTCAACCGTATCGTTCCTAGAGCCTTTCTGTCAAGAATCTCCCGTTCTTCGTCCTTCATGGTCGTCGACTTCTTTTCTACTCCGCCCAATGGTAGGAATAGATCATTCTGATATAAATAATCTTCCATCTGCATCTTCCATAACTGGTAGTTTTGGCCGTTAAATTCTCAACCCTAAACTTTCCATCTTCCGACATTGCTCCCACTCGAACCAGGAACCCTCTTTTCCTGCGAGTTACCTTTCGCTCTGATACCAGTTGTTAGAAAAGAAGGACCGCAGAGCAATAAAATAAAACAAATGCGGAAACAAAACACAGAAGATACACAATACAAGAGAGACACAGATTTACGTGGCTCACCCAGTGTGGGCTACGTCCACCAAAGAAATTGCCAGGTCCTTCCTTTATTATTATCTAGCAAATGAAGGGATACAACCTACAACAAAATCCACTGTAACTTCCTCTTCTTTCTCTCACAGTCTCCTCTCTCAGAATACAATACTCGCCATCATACATAGCCGCAATACATTTCCCTCATAAAAGAGGGTTTCCTTCCAGGGAAAAAAACCCTAACATAATTTCTACCATTAGATCTGCGACCTTATAATGAATGGTCCAGATTTACAATATACTTTTACAAGGCAATTTTTCCTTCGGGGGCTTCGCCCCCAGACCCTACAGAGGGGGTACCCCCCCTCTGCACTCCCCCACGTGGAAGAGTGTACATACTTCTGGGGTATAAAAACGACTGAAAAACACAAGACCTCTGAGTCAGGGAGATAATCAGGCTCCACAACCAACATATGTTTGCTCAAAGAGGGGGGAAAAAACACAAAATTAGATGATCATTAGACAAGCTCATGATGCCCACTCAAGTTTGAAATTGCCTTAGCATTTTCATCATTTTCAATAGTCCTTGAGCGCATGCCACTTGGTATGGGGCTCCATGTGATGATAAGCACCCCATTCGGGAAAGCCTGAGCAGAGTCCCCAACTTTATAATAATGCATATCCTCTTCCGTAATCTGGGTACATTCCTGTAGAAATTCTATAGCAAATAATTCCCTTAGCAAATCTGGGTACATTACAGGTTAAGATATTGCCTTGATATTGCAATGGCAAGGAAATGGACCTTGGGGATCTTGACCTAAAGTCCATTTCTTCTTCCTACTAGTATCAAGACTTGAATTCAATCGCTGAGCAATAGGCTCAGGTTCTAAAGGACTCTCTGGTTCATAATAAAATTCTTAGCAACCCAACAAAAAAAATAAAAGTTATTCCCTATGTTCCTTCTACAAGAATTAAATCATCCTCCTCTACTCAACCTAAAAAACCTAAAGGAAAAGAAAAAGAGGTTGGAAAAGCAACAAACAACTTCTTAAATATCTAGGAGACTTTTTGGTTAACTTAGGTCGCCTTACCTTGATGAAAGATAATTTCCTACCCAACCCCCCACATTTCTCATGAAGGTCATCTTTTGGAATATCAAAGGCCTTAATGGTAAAACCAAACACGAGCTTCTCAGTCAAAATCAGGCATGGGCTCAGTCTCAATTTTTTTTCTTTCACACTACCTCTGTTGTACAGGCTCACATCTACAGGATCCTTGGATTCCAAAGGAGCTCTCTTCCATCAAAATATATCAGTTCCTTCTCATTGAAAACAGGCAATGAAATTCATCATGGGAAACCTCCAAAGATCCTTTGTGTGGGGTGGAACTTGCAAAGAAAAGAAATGGGATTTAGTCACTTGGACACGCTCAGTCTCCCTAACCTCAAACGATGACTTATTCTCAAAGATCCAGATGTCCCCAACTCATTATGTGGAGATAAATGAAGTACTACACTCTATGGTCCCTTCTTTGGTGCAAGAGGTACTACCCTCTCATAGAGCCTCAAGACCTGATCATACTTTAAGGAAATTTTTCAAGCTCATTAACATGGAACAATGTCTGGAAAAAGAAAGATATTATCCACACTCATTGTTTTTGGGAAGTCAAGGATGGAACCAATGTTTTATTTTGGGATGAAACATGGCAACAACTTTCTCCTTTCCACCACAATATGGAAATTCTTTCGAATGGAAGTGAGTAGAATTTTCAACTTCTTCCTCTATCTGGCCCCGGCCACGACTTTATGCTGCATCTTAGCTAGCAAATGTTTGACTGAATGTAATTTGGCACTGTATCATAAAGTAATGATGTCATCGATTTAAAATTTAATTAGATGACAGATGTATTCCATCCAACCAAACATCCTGTAAAGTTAATCGTTGATTTTCATAGATTGTGCTCCATACCTGTTGGACGCATGAAATCCGATTGCCCATATAGATAACTGCTACTTCGTTACCAGACTTTGACCCATGTACTCTTCATATATTATGTGTTTCCATCACAGTAAGTGCTTATCATGTTGTGACTTTGCCTTGCCACTTGTACTTTTGGAGCATTCCATCAACTTTATGTCCTAATATGTGCTCGTCTAAATATTGTTTCCATTTTTGGTCGGTTTACCAAGGTTATGTGTGCATGCTAATAGTAAGAAACCAAAATATATTTGAAATGGGCATGGGTAGTGGAGTTATTCATCACCCTATTATAATTATGTCTAACATAAAGAACATTTCTATTAATTTTGTCTTATTTTTTTTTCTTTCTTCATAATTTTTGTTGGTCAATGTTGGAGATATTAAATTGTACTTGTCTTGTGCTTAACTTTTCATGAATTTTCAAAGGATAGATATTGAGGCGAGATGTAGACACGGTATTCTCCAAACATGCTTCACAAACGCTCTAGTCTCTCCCAAGAAGGAAGAAGAGAAACCTTGTCTTCGATTGAAACTCTGAGTGACCAACGACAAGCTCATCAGAGGAGATTATCAAACGAGTCTGTGAATAGATCAACTCCAGAATGTGCTCAAGCAAGTGCTATGGATGCAACCTTCTTATATAGGTTGTGCATTGATACTCCTAAACCTAAGAATGTAGGGAATACCTCAGGACAAGAAAATATTTTTGGTAGTTTTCTTTGATTTTGTTTATTTTTGTTGTGTTTTTGTGTATTTAAATTTATGTCAAGTTAAATGTTGTAATTACTTTCAAATGTGTGTGTAGAAAATGAGTTTAAATCAAGGGACGATAATGAAAGAAAGAGTGGGTGTCACGAAGATTATAATGTTGGTGCAGCGGGTGAAGGTGGATTTAGGAGGCCGCATTATCAAGAAACAGAAGATAACACATCTATGTCCACCTATCATTTGAATGTTGGTGATGACCTTCCCCGGGAAGGAATTACTGAAGCAATGACCATTGAGTGATGCTCAGGTGTTAAAAGGAGGTTCGAAAATGATTTGGAGATCTTGGAACTCTCTAAGGAGAGTAAACAAAGATTGCATATTGTTTTGCATTCATTGAAAAACCTTATGGATGCATATCAAAAGATGGAGCCAACCACTGACAGTTTTATCGATCTAATGAGGTGGCGAAAGTCAGAGGTGATGGGCCATGATAAAAATAACGCAATAAAAATAAAGTTTCAAAATAAAACACAATTTTGATGTTCAATTTCAAATATGAGCCAAAGCGGAAGATGTTGAAAGTGAAATATTTTAAACACCCCGATATTGTAGGACATTTGTATAACAGATTTTTGGCAGCATACGGGAAATTGTCGTAGAACGATGAGGTTCCACATTATTTTGAAAGACACTTTTATGCATAGTTTTTCATGGACATGCACTCTGATTATACTAGTCTACCATATGATTATTATGGGGTTGGTAAAGGACAGGCATATGATCGAAAATGGGCATATCGAAATGCGACATTGTAGAGGCCTCCACGAACTTTAGTATCTTGCCCAACAGGGGCATTTGCTTCACATTCAGAGTTGTGATCTTCATCAGAGGCTAACAAAGAGGCTAGGAATGCAATCGGGCAAAATTTGGAATCGTTTTTTTATGGTGTTGATGTTGGCTTGAACCGTCAGTGAGCGGAAGCCAATTCCCGGGCCATATTTGTTTATAAAACAAATGTGGAGTTAGATACCATGTCAATAGAAGATCTTAAGGAATATACAAAATTTTGTTGTAATGGTTGAAAGAAGGTCATTCAGAATGATGACATGAACAACAGATTGGTATGTGTTATAATTAGTAATTTTTTTACGCATTTTAGGATAGTTTACTTCAAATTCTAGATTTAGATACATATCATTGTATCTATAGAAATAATTGAGTTGTTATTGTCATTAATTGTATTTTGGAGATATGTTAAATGAATCTCCAGTAAATAGAGGACTTGATTCCACAAGTTTAAATTTGGATGGGTTGAATCAGGTATGTGTTTTCTAATATCCACGGATGAGCACTTTAGTTGTCCAATCTTCAATCTTTTGAATAAGATCAACAACATTTATAATTTTGTATAAATGTGAACACATTGAATCCTAGATTTAGTTCTTAGTTGTGTTGTTCACAGATCCCTATTCCATCTCCTACTACTTGGGTAGGCTTGTCTCAATTATCATTGGGATATTTTGAAGAGAGTGGAAGTTCACAGATATCATTGCATGTGTTAAAATCATTTAAATTTAATTTTCAAAGTTTCAAATTTGAAATGTGTTATATACGGTAAGGTGGAGAAGAGAGTACCTGAGAGTGTGCTTGGGAGGGAGATTGGGATTGAGGAGAAAACACCCATACCTGAGAAGGATGCGTTCATTCATGATGATTCATAAATGTATGTTTATTACACATTAGTGAGTTTTAATTTTCTTTTATGTTGGGGTTTTATATAAAAGTGTTCAAACTTATTTTGAATAAGCTTATATTTTTTACTTCTATCAATTTTTTGTTTTCTCAAAAATTTAGTTTAGCCTTTCCTATTTAACACTTTGACCAATTATTTTGAAATATATAGAACCCCTATATAATCTTATCGTCGTCTTAAATGGTACATTCAAATTTATTTAATTTTAGATCATGGTGAAGACCTAATTTTGAACTTGAACATTTGATTATTTGAGAACAGACTCTATCCCACATCAGAAAAGGGGAAGTTTCTAAATTTTCTTCGATTGCATTCCTTGCCTTCTTGTCCAAGAATGGTGTAGTATGGACATTTGTGTTTTCTACATACAATGAAGTGAATTCCTTCTTGCCAGGGTATTGCCAAACTCTTAACTAAATTGATTACTAACCACAAAAACCAACATTCAAGTAGATTTACAAATAAGCTATGCATATGTGTATGTGAACTAGCTCACACATATTGTATATGTGTGCTAGCTCACATATACAAAGAGCATTTGATTATATGTAATATGAATACATCCCAAAGATGAAAGATTTAAATGGCTTTTGAAGAATGACATAATATATGTGCAGATTTGTGTTTTCTTCATGTACATGAAAATTGTATGAGAACATCTATTCCACCACAGAAAGAGGAGATAAGTATTTTCCGGAAGAATGGTTTTTAAAATGGAGATTTGTGAACTTTCATAGATATAAGTAATTTCTTGGAAGAATAGCTTAATATTGAGATATATGAGTCCTTTAATTTGAAAGTCGATTGTGGAATTTGATTAAATGACCACTGCAGAAGATGAAAGAAGTATTTTAATGTTGAGGAGATTAGTATTTTACTGTTGAGTAAATAAGATCACCTGGGATGAGAATTTCACCTAAAGGATTTGAGACTTTATCCACAAGGAGATAAGTATTTCATTGGAAGAATGACTTAATATGGAGATTTGTGAACTTTCTTCATACAAAGTTCTATATTTATTTTCATATTATTATCTAACTCTGAATACAATTTTTTTTTTACCAAGAACACAATTTTTCTCTTTAATTTTTTTTAAGATTTTACAAATTGTTTAAATCATGTATGCTTAATGTGGAGAGTAACTATTTTGGAAGTTTTGGAACTTTGTGAAGGAAAATCTTAAATCTGTTTAATTATGGTCGAGTATGTTATTATTTCTTATTTCTTGGAGTGATCTATCTTAAAACGATGACTTAGAGTCTAGAATTTTGGAGTTAAATGTCTTAGTTTTTTGTTATCATCCTAAAATGGATGTGGAACCTATGTATTTGGCAGTGTAACTATTCAAACTTTGATTATATATGTGTGTGTGTGTGTGTGTGTGTGTGTGTGTGGAATTAAAAATATCAATTTATTGTCTCATATTTGATTTATTTTATATGTTTATATGATACTGTTAATTTATGTTAGTTTCTCAAAATATCTATTTATTCAAGAAAATGTGAAATAAAAATTATAGTTTTTCACTTATAATTTAAATTTTGTTTGATTTGGAAATATGGTTGAAAATAGTCAAAACAAGTCATCACACGTGCTATATTTTCTTTCACACCACTATTATTTTATAGGATTTGTTCAATGGGAGTTTCACTATGAAACTTATAAGACTTTGTTCTTATTTTAGTAATATTGATTTTCTTCTTTAACTAGCTATAACATAAATATGGTTTTCATATTCTAACTTCTCTCTGTATAGGACATTAAATTTGTGTCTTCTCCATTTCTTCATTGCACCACAATTTATGTTCCATAAATGGTAGGCTTGTGTCGTTTCCATTTCACCAATAGAGATCTCTATGAAATTAAAATGATGAGAGTCTCTATCTTTACTATGTCAATGTTGAAATAAAATTGTTTTGTTGTTAATTTGTTAATCACCAATGCTAATGTAAGAATAGATTTGGTTTGGTTTGGTTCAAGACTTGGCTTGATAAATTGTGGTTGTCTGACCAATGCTCAAAGGTGTCTTCAAATATGTCTACACTAAGTTGATGGAAAAAAAGTGGAATAAGTTGTTAGTTTTGAACTAATGTTTTGTATATTATCCTTCTTACAATGCATTAAATTAAGCATCAAACTCTTAAATACTTTCCTACTATGTATTAATTTAAATGCTTCATTTTATGTTATAGGTTATCAAATTTCATCATAATCATGTGTACGAAAGAACTAAGAAAAATAGTGTAACAATGGGTTAGAAGACATTGAAAGAAAGAATCACTTCAACAAATGGAAGAATGAAGAAAGACACTATAAATATTACAAAGTAAGAGAGACATGGTCTCACATTTACATCAACATCTCAATGAAAGGTTTTAATGGTCTTTGAATGGTAGGCTTGTGGCGTTTCCATTTCACCAATAGAGATCTCTATGAAATTAAAATGATGAGTCTTTATCTTTACTATGTCAATGTTGAAATAAAATTTATTTGTTGTTAATCTGTTAATCACCAATACTAATGTAAGAATAGCTTTGTTTTGGTTTGATTCAAGACTTGGCTTGATAGATTGTGGTTGTCTGACCAATGCTCAAAGGTGTCTTCAAAGGTGTCTGCACTAAGTTGACGGAAAAAAAGTGGCAAAGTTGTTAGTTTTGAACTAATGTTTTGTATATTATCTTTCTTACAATGCATTAAATTAAGCATCAAACTCTTAAATACTTTCCTACTATGTATTAATTTAAATGTTTCATTTTATGTTATAGGTTATTAAAATTCAACATAATCATGTGTACGGAAGAACTAAGAAAAATAGTGTAACAACGGGTTAAAAGACATAGAAAGAAAGAATCACTTGAACAAATGGAAGAATGAAGAAAGACACTATAAATATTACAAAGTAAGAGAGACATGGTCTCACATTTACATCAACATCTCAATGAAAGGCTTTAATGGTCTTTGAATGGTAGGCTTGTGGCGTTTCCATTTCACCAATAGGGATCTCTATGAAATTAAAATGATGAGTCTCTATCTTTACTATGTCAATGTTGAAATAAAATTGTTTGTTGTTAAATTGTTAATCACCAATACTAATGTAAGAATAGTTTTGGTTTGGTTTGGTTAAAGACTTGGCTTGATAGATTGTGGTAGTCTGACCAATGCTCAAAAGTGTTTGCACTAAGTTGATGGAAAAAAAGTGGCAAAGTTGTTAGTTTTGAACAAATGTTTTGTATATTCTCCTTCTTACAATGCATTAAATTAAGCATCAAACTCTTAAATACTTTCCTACTATGTATCAATTTAAATGCTTTATTTTATGTTATAGGTTATCAAAATTCAACATAATCATGTGTACGAAAGAATTAAGAAAATTAGTGTAAAAATGGGTTTGAAGACATAGAAAGAAAGAATCACTTGAACAAATGGAAGAATGAAGAAAGCCATTATAAATATTACAAAGTAAGAGAGACATGGTCTCACATTTACATCAACATTTTAATGAAAGGTTTTCTCATACAAACAACTATGAGAAAACTACAAAGATGATAAGAATAACTAAGAAAAGCACAAGAAGAGATAGAAGAGATATTGACATCACTCATGTAATATATATATATGATCATTATATTTCATTACATTCTTTCACCTTTATCATCACTAAACATGAATACTTTATCACTATTCACCATATTAGTCATATAATATTTTGTCTTGTCTTGATTTTACTTGCACTATGTTTATTTGTATAAAATATTGTATGAAATAATTTCAATATACTATTTTCTTGATTTCAAAACAAGTCATCAAATTTTATAGTTCATCAAATTTTATAGTTTCTTATGAAATTTCACAATGAAATATTCAAGAAAATGTGAAATAAAAATTATGGTTTCTCACTTATAATTTAAATTTTGTTTGATTTGGAAATATGGTTGAAAATAGTCAAAACAAGTCATCAAAATTTATTGTTTCTTATGAAATTTGACAATGAAATGACAATCCAACAATGAAAATAGTCAAAACAAATCATCAAATTTAATATAAGTCCAACAATGAAAATAGTCAAAACAAGTCATCAAATTTAATATAAGTAAGTGATCTCCATTAAAATTTATATTGATATCAAAATTATCAAAATTTAAATTTTTTCTAAGCCATCAATAACCCCTTATAATGACATGGAAATGGGTTCTATTTTTGATACGAAGTTATCCTCTTCATATGAAAAAACATTGAACAATCAAATTACAAATAATGAATGCATGTATCCTATATGTAGTAAATTGGTTACATTCATTAAAGGATTTGTGTATACGATTTGGATAATTTGTAGGATTAAAGTATAATCATCCAAAGTATAGGTCAATTTAGGTTCCCTAGATACAATCTATAGGTTCTTCCCTGAAATTGTATATAAGGTTTGGTAAACTTTATAATTCATCAAAAATACAATTTTTCTTAATTGAATGGACCATGAAAGTAAACTAAACTGGAAATGATTCTAKAATCCTAGATATTCATAAATACATGTACTTTCAATGCAAAATAAAAAATTCTKGAATGTACATGTCACTTGTTTAAAGAAATCATAATGGTATTCCATATTCAATTATTTGTTCATGATCAACTTTGGACATTTTCGATTTTGTAACTTTTTTTTGTATTGAACTTCTATTAACTTTATGCGCGCTGCACATACCAAATGACTATATTGACAACTTGTGACATCTGACTGGTAGTCTTGAAAGTGAACATGAGTATCGGTTTGATGGGTTTCTTGAAAAAAATATCCTTTCAATACAATGGATCATCTTTCATATATAAAACAGTTATCATCTAAATCTCCTAATAACCTCATCTTTTGTTTTGTGCATCGCATCAAATAATATTTCACATTTTCAGTGTTGTCTACAGGTGCAACCATGGCAAAGACATCTCCTGCAAATAATTGGATATGTTGGACAACAAATAGTTCGTGTCAGATTATCACACAAGTACATCTACAAGTTATTTGAAAAAAATTAAACATAAAAATTACATTCTCTAACAAGATCAGAAACTCTATTACCATCAAGTGACACTATAGTTTCATTTGATTCCATCTCCTTTGAGCTTGCAAGTGGAATTTTCTCTTTTATATTAAGTTCGATATGTCTCCAAGATTTAACATATTCTGCATTTTGGTTTTCGCAAATATCTATGGATTTTGTGTTCTCTATGCAAATTGAACAAAAACAAGACTTATTTCTTCTATCAAATGCAAACACATTTTGATAACATTTTGTTTTAACTGAATGTATTTTTTGTGTCCCGTGTATTGTACCGGCTTCATATGGGATTGATCTATTTACATCTTGGATTCCAACATACAAAAAAACCCTGCACAAGATAAGAACTTGTTAACTTAAAATCTCTCAAAAAAATGATTGAAGATTGAATATAAATTTTAACACGTCCAAATAAAAATATCTTGTGTACATGTGTAACATGCAACATCCCTTATTTAACTCTACCTATTGCAACATTGTGTGCTCTCTCTTGAATACTCTCGACTCCCTAGTCGCCCCTCGGCCCTCCTAGCCATCCTTCGGCTCCCTCTCACCAGCACCCCTTATTTTCCAGCCGCTCCTCGGCCCCCTCCTGTCCCTTGGACTCAGAATGGTAGTCTCAGATCCGGATTCTCCCGACTTTTTAGAAGAAGTAGTGGCTTTCAAATCCCTTTTTGGCTCACTTCCTCCCCCGACACAACCAAGCATCTCTCATTTTGTAAAGAAACTGGACCAGATTCCTAAGATATCAATCCCCAGCACGATAGCGAGATGGAAAGCTCTTTCATTTTCATCTCGAGCCCTAGTTGGAAAATTTATGGGCCTTTGGCCTTACCCATGACAAATAGATCTTTGGATTGAATGGAACTGGCATCCTCTGGTTCAAGGAAGGATGAATCACTTCTTTTGTGGTAAGGGTTTCTACATTTTCTATTTTGAACTTAAAATAGATAGAGACTTGATTTTCAGAAATGGACCTTATTTATTTGGTCCCAGAGGACTCTATTTAAACAGTTGGACACCAGATTTTAATCCTAAAAATGATATCCCCTCAGCAGTCCTAGTTTGGGTACGACTCCTGCATCTTCCCTTTCACTGCTGGGGAGACGAAGTTGTAAAGAGCATAGGAGATGCTCTTGGAAAATACATCGACAGGGTGAAACCCAAATCCAGCCTATCCTCCTGCGCACAAATATGTGTAGAAGTAGACCTGGAAAAAGGGCTCCCAGAAGCAATAAAACTGAAGCTAGATGATTGGATCCATATCCAAAAACTTGACTATGAACAACTACCATTCAAGTGCAACTCCTGCCATGAATACGTCCATTTTTCAAAAAACTGCCTAAGCAACAAACAACCCACAGAAACCAAAACCCCACCCCAGGAAGATGGCTGGCAACAAATGCGCAAAAAAAAACTCCAATGGAAAAAACAATGGATCTCGTGCAGGACTCTCAGATTCCCAACCACTAGCAACGACAAAGCAAGGCCAAGCCACAAAAATTCCCCCCCAAAAGAACCCCACACCGCACAACAATCCTCCTCCAAGCAGCAACTCCTTTGAAACTCTCAGCGAGCCCTCCCCCAATCAGAACCCCTCTCCATCAACTCTCCCTCCCCTACCCCTTGACCCTACACTCATCGAAAACTCTCCTGACTCAGATATAGAGAACCCCTCTATGGAAGATTCAAATCCACCAGTGCTACAAGAAGTATTTAGCTCAAACTTGCAAGTGCATAACCTGCAAGGGAGAGAAGAAGGAGAACTTCCGCCAGAGAAACCCAAGAAAACATGACGTTGATCTAACAAAGAGGCCAGAGAAGAAGCAGCAGCCAAAGAAAAAGCGCAAGGCAGACAACAATCTATAGAACACAGAATTCATATGTCAACACGAAAAATGGGAGCCAAAGGAATGGAACACTCGGGCTCAGGCAGTCAAGCCCCCCCAATGATAATTCTCTCTTGGAATTGTAGGGGTTTCAGTAGTAAACTAAAAGACAAGGCGCTAAAAGATCTAAAAGGAATGGTCAATCCTTCGACCATTCTCCTCCAAGAAACAAAAATGGAAGCAACAAGCAAAATTTACAAAACCACTGGTGGAGTAGCAGTCAGCTCTCAGGGAGCATCTGGAGGTATTGCAACGATTTGGAACGAGCAAATCCGGACCTCTGAGGTAACTTGTGAAACCCAAAACTGGATTCTTACAACCTTAAAACATAAATATGACAACAACATTATTATGATGATTAATATCTATATGCCAAACTCCTATAAAGATAAGCTGACAACCTAGGCCTCCCTTTCAAATCTTCGAAATACAGTGGATCTTGCCTCCTGCATAATTGGAGGTGATATAAACACTCACCTCAGTCAGGGGGAGAAAAAAGGAGGAAGTAAAGTCAGAGACCCATTCTCTGAAAAATTGGTTGATCTTATTTCAGACTGGGATTTGCAATATATTAAACCAATCAAGGGACATTACACCTGGAACAATAGAAGAACAAGTCTCCAACACATTGTTGCTAGCTTGGACCGATTCCTTATCAACAATAACTTTCTTCTCTCCCCCCTAGACATCTCCTCCCATATCTTTCCCTCATCCATCTCTGATCATAAGCCCATCACTCTCTCCTTCCGCCCCTCCCAGAATTTGGGTCCCCTTCCATTCTGATTCAACCAGTTGTGGCTTGATAACTCAGACGTCCCCTTTCTTGTCGTTGCAGCCTGGAATACTTCCTTTTCCGGATCCCCCAATTTTGTCTGGGAAAGCAAGATAAAAACAATCAAGCTAACGCTTAGAGACTAGGCAAAAGAGTCCTACTCAGCCCCTCACCAAGAGAAGCAGGAAAGACTGGAGCAACTCAGACAGATTCAACAGCAAATTGAAACAGAACCGGTGATAGAAGATCTAGTAAACCAAGAGAAAGAAGCACAACAGCACCTCCAGACCACACTTCGCAAAGAGGAAGAGCACTGGAGGTTGAAATCCAGGACTCTTTGGATAAAGGTTGGAGACTCTAACACCTCCTTCTTCCACAAACAGGCACAATCCCAAAGGAAAAAGAATATTGTGACAACAATTACCTCAAGCACAGGTCAAGAAATTGACTCTTATGAAGAGATCAAAGAGGAAGCCTATCATCACTTTATCAATCTTTATTAGCAACCAATAGAGGACTCAATGAAAGAGGAAGAAAATAAGTTGCTGGAAAATATTTCCAGCTTGGTCACAAATGAAGAAAACATCCAACTTACTCAAGAAATAACTGAGGAAGAAATTTGTAAAGCCATCTGGAGCCTTGATACTGAAAAAGCGTCGGGGTCTGACGGTTTTCCAATCAGATTTTTTCGTCATTTCTGGGATGTCATTAAAAAGGATCTGAGGAAAATGCTAAATTACACTCTACGAAAGCAAAAAGTAGGAGGCTCCACAAATTCCATGTTTCTTGCGCTCATCCCCAAAGAATCTAATCCCTCAAATTTCACTCGTTTCCACCCAATCTCTCTCTGCAATTCCTCCTACAAAATCCTCACCAAGATTATTGCAAATCGTCTCAACCCCCTACTTGCTAAGCTAATCTCAGAAAATCAGACTGGCTTCCTCAGAGACAAACAAATAATGGATAATATCATCTTGGTATAGGAAGCAATACATTCAAGAAAAAAAATCAAAAGCCCTAGAATGGTCGTAAAGCTAGACATGGAAAACACCTTTGATAGGGTAAAACATAACTTCCTCCTTTCAGTTCTACATGCTTACGGCTTCTCGGAGAACTTCATTAGTTGGACCAAATCTTGCATCAGTAATCCTTGGATCTCCCCTCTCCTCAATGGGTGCCCAACAAAGTTCTTCAAAGCAAGCAGAGGTCTCCGACAGGGTTGTCCTCTATCCCCCTCTCTCTACATACTTCTAGCAGACTCCCTTAGTCGCAAGCTGGAAGTGGAAAGGAGAAATGGAAAACTCTCAGGCCTTCGCATAACAAGAGGAGTCAAGGAAATAAATCACTCCCAATTCGTTGATGACACTCTTCTGTTTGGGGCAGCCACAATGCGCACTGCCACTCGCTTCCAAAAGACCCTCAACTCCTTCCTCATAGCCTCTGGAGGTAAGCTAAATCTTCTCAAATGCAATATTTATGGATGGCATGTCCTAGGACATATAAAGAACATATAGCAAGAATCTTTGGCTTTCCCATAATCACCTCTTGGAATCACTTCAAGTATCTGGGTATGTCTATTTTACTTAGTCGATACAACTCTTCAACTTGGTTCGAAATAGTTGACAAAATCACATCAAGGATTCGAAGTTGGGGAAGCCAGTGGATCAACCCTACAGGGAAAACAGTCTTAATCAAATCAGTTCTCTCTTCTCTTTCGATCTTCCAATGCTTAGGAATCCTAGCTCCTAAAAGCATTCTAGAGAAAATTGGCAAATCCTTAAGATATATTTTGTGGGCAGGAGGAAAAACAAATACAAAGAAATTCCATGTAATTAATTGGAAGCGAGTTTGTCAACCTTACAACAAGGGTGGACTGGCGATCAAAGATCCAACTATTATGAACATATCTCTGGGAGAAAAGCTAGCATGGCGGCTTGTAACAAGAAATTCATATTGGTGGAAGAAAGCCTTAGTGGAAAAGTATTTCCAAACTCCTAGACTAAGATGTCTAGAGGAACCTTTGCCTGCTACCCTAGGCTCCCCAATTTGGCGTCTTCTAATAAACACAGCTTCTTTAATTCAAGCAAAACTCTCTTGGGCTCCTAGCAATGGAGAGACAATAAACATATGGATGGATCGAATCCTCAATCATGAGCCTTTAAATTCTCTAGAGATCTTACACCCTCTTAAAAATTGGTGCTACATGAACGATCTAACTAAACTACAAGACTTTTGCCTCTGGAATAATGAAGGGGATTGGGTTAGATGGAAACCTCCCAACCTCCCTGAGATTCTCACCCCCCTTCTTCCTGTTCTCTTTAATAATCTGGTTGGTTGTACACCCCTCAACCGCTTTACAATAGATTTCCGAAGTTGGGGAGGAAAACCCTTTTCCGTCAAAGAGGGATACTCCCATCTCTTCTCGAATCTCCCTAGATTTCCCACCTCCAAGCTCTAGAAGGAAATCTGGTTTGGACCCTAACTTCCCAAAGTCGATGCCTTATGTTGGCTTCTCGCTCATGGTAAAATTTTAACCGCTGAAAACCTATTAAAGCGGGGCATTCAGGGGCCTTCCATATGTCCCCTCTGTCTTGAAGCCTCTAAAACCATAACTCGTCTCTTCCTAGAATGCAACTTTTCCCTTCAACTCTGGAGCCTTATATACCTTCCTCTTCCAAACATCTCCCCCCTTCCCGACAGTTGGACCACTCTTCTTACCCACTGGAAACAAAGATATTCTGGTAGTTTCAAAAATAAAAAGGGGTTCACCCTCCTTTGGAAAAAAATCCATAAATTTTTCACTTGGGAGATATGGCTAGCTCGTAACCAGGCTATCTTTCGTGGCAAGTCTCCCTCAGTCAGCAACACCTTCTCAAAGATATGTGGTATAACTTCTGAGGTTTTCAGAAATAAAGCAATAGATTTTGATCCCCCAGGTATCTTGGATTCAAGTGAAGAAGGATGGGTTAACTATATCTGAGGACCAATGAAGAACAAAGCAACACCCCAAGTACAAGCCTCCAGGAAATCAAATTGGCAATTGTGCCTCAGCGATAGCAGCTTCGCCACCTGGCAGAGCCAACAACATTCCCACCTTATTTTCTTTGATGGTGCAGCAACTGGAAACCCAGGGGTGGAAGGTGTGGGGGGGGTGGGGTGTCATCTATGATTCTAAGGGAAATAAGTTAATCGATTATTCTTGGGGTCTTAGAAAAACAACAAACAACAAAGCAGAATTCCTAGCAGCTTGCATGGGACTCAAGCTTGCCCAAGATCGACACATACAGGCTCTAATAGTCTTGGGCGATTCTAAAATTGTCATCAAAGAATTGAGAGGGATATCCAATTCGACAAAATCCCCGCTCAAAAGAATATCAGCGGTTATAAATTCTCTAAAGAAATGATTTGTGCGTCTGAGTTTTTTCCACGTCCTCCGAAAGCAAAATACAGAGGCTGACAAAATGGCCAAAGAGGATAAAATCCTAGAACATAGTAACCTTCTCATCAATCGAATCCACTCCAATGTTTGTCTTCCCTAAGAATTTATGTTCCTTAGCCCCCCTCGCACTTGTAGGAACTAATCCCCTCTACCACGTCATTCTCCCCCCGTCCCCACTCACCTCTCTGTTTTTCTAGGTTCACGTCTGCTTCAGCCTCCCATGTCACTTTCCTCTCCCTCACCCACACCTTCATAACTGCTCCCCTCCCCCTCCTTGTCTTGTCCTCCCCTCCTCCTGGCATGCATGAACACATGCCCCACATTCCCTTCCCATGTCACGTACCTTCGCTCCCATACCTCACCTCAGCACATTTCACTTCCAAACACTTAAACTCTACCTTCGGACGTCTGTATGTGTACTTCTCCTCGCAGAAACCCAGGCCCCGTCTCACTCTTCTCTGACTGCTCGTTCGATGGCACGCATGAGCCCTCTTTTTTATAACGGCCTCTATAGGCCTTCTTCCAGCATTCAATTTCAGCCCCTCTCTCCCATTATTCAATTTCTCCCTTGCACTTCTGAGCTATTGGATCTCACCTCTCTTGGTCTTTCTCTGCCCTTGCCCTGCTCTTACCCCAATCACTTTATCATCATGCGCTGAAGCACTATCAGCCATTGAGACCCTTGCTCCTGTCCATCCTATGCACTGGACGAAATTCGGGGACAATTTCAAGAACTTCGGGAAGAATGCAGGCGAATTGAAGGTCGGTCAGACACTCAACACAAAGAGTTGCAGCAAGAAAACCAATCAATTGAAGAAAACGTGGTCAAGATGCAGCGACAAATGCAAAGAATGGAATTAATACATAATCAAGAATTAGCCATCGCCATGAGAGGCATAAACCGCAACACAAGACAGATTGAAGAGCTAAATCAACGGCCTGCCAACCCTCAACACCCTCCATGTTCAGCTGGTATAGATGAATCCTGGATCCCTTCCACCTTCCATTCGGTGGCCAGCAACAATTAGCATGTCTCAATTCCCCCCGGATTCATGGACTTGGCCTGGGATGGAGAAGTTCAAGCACAGCAGCAAGAAGGCGCAACCCAAGCTGAAGGAAATAGAGCATCACAGCGAGACGAAGTTGGCCCCTCTCACTCCAAATCAAGGTTTATATGAAGTGTAAATATAAAAAAAATCTTCACAGTTTTGTAGCCATTTTTACATGGAACATATGTAATGTCTACATCATAAAGGCACTGTTTACTTCTGGTTTCGGCAAGAAAGACTGTAATCACAACATAAGTTGGATGATAGAGCCACTGGCATCTACTTTTTGTAATGATCGCCTTTTTTTGATAAATATATAAAATACTCATTTCTGTTAAAAAAAAAACATGCAACATCCCTTGACATATTATTTTCATGGCTAGCGCCATTTTGCACCATTCAACAACTTGATCAGTGGATTCAAATCGATCGGCATGAGGATTCATCTAATACCTTCGAAGTGATAGTTTTACACATGCCCATGCACCGTCGTGCTCTCCTTTTCCATGATCAGTCTCAAAAAAATTCCAACAATGTGTAATGTTTGATTTTTTATTAAGACGACATAACCAATAGAATGATCGTGAAGATTCGAACTAACCCGCACACCCATCTGACCATATCCAATGTCGATCGAATCTAATTATGTGTTCTTTCAATGAATCATAAAATTTATCAAAACAATGTTGTACATAATGTGTGTCATGTGCTCGATCATCACTTATATAAAAGTGATATTCTTTAATAACATGTCGATTGTCATTGGTGCTTTCTATGTTATCAAGACTCCGTTGAGCATGTCTATATAGAACGTGGACAAATATTGTGACTTGATCAGAATGATAATATTCACTCTGTATTTTTTTTTGTACAGCGAATGTGTAATTCTCTGCAAAATCAACTACAGACAAAATTGTCCCTGGTGGAAACACTTCACGTGATTGTTTGAATTGTAGGTCTTGTCATCGAGCTCTATGTGAATGCTTGGTGTATTTATAAATTTCTTCCTCAAACTTCTTCAAAAAATCTATCACAAAGATTTTATCTACTTTCAAATCAATCCTTTTGGAAATAACATTTGAAGAATGTGGAGTCGTGCTTTTGATATATTCATATCTCTTCCAATTGACTGCTATATTAGAAAATGATTGATCATTCATATCAATAGGATACTTTGAGTGAAACAAACTTAGATTTCCACAACGATCACATTTATTTCCACCAACACATTTTTTTTGTAATATAATTCATCACCTTCTCTTTCACATAGAATTTCATATATAAAAGCACGAAATGTGGAAGGAGGAGGTGAACTTGGCCATAAAGTTTTACCAAAATCAAGAAAAGTGTCATAATACAACTCAAATTCCACATGATAACGACAACAACAAGTGTCACAAACAGTGATGGGTCTAACAAACCATGGTTTTTGTTGCACAAATGTATTGATGAAAATTTTAACTTCTTTGTGCTCTTATTTGAACTTATTGAACAATTCTATTTGTGTAATTGGAAATATATGTTTTGGATGTTCTTCATATTGTTTTCGTGCTATTCTTCGTCACAACACATCCCTTGTATGTGGTAAAACAGGAGATTCAGTCAACCAACAATTACGAGTCAATTCTTTAACATTTTATGGAAGTCTATCTTTGTAGGATTGTCTAGAAATCATTGTCCAACAAGCCAGTTCATCATTTGCATCTATTTGTAATCAAAATTTTCTATGTTTGTACAATGTTTTTCTTGATGTTCCCATCATTTTTTCCATGTGTCGTTTCAAACGATCTTTTATATTGCTAGATGAAACAATTGTTGTTTGTATCGCTCTACGTGCAACACTAACATCTTTTTTTCGAGATTTTCCAAAAGCTTTTAATACACTAGTTATATTGTCAAAGACATTCTGATTCACCTTTGTATCTTTTGTCGACTTTTGAATACCCAATAATGATGCAGTTTCTTTTAACTTTCTTGACTTT
Organism: Picea engelmannii; assembly: GCA_009831015.1. Taxonomy (NCBI): domain Eukaryota; kingdom Viridiplantae; phylum Streptophyta; class Pinopsida; order Pinales; family Pinaceae; genus Picea; species Picea engelmannii. Next base: position 146,879 of record ML782393.1, on the reverse strand, counting down.
ATTAGACAGAGTAAAAGTTGAGCTTGTATTGTTACTGATTCATCTTTGAAAAAAGTATTATACATATTCTTAGTTCGATATCTTATATAATGCTTAGCTTCTTTCTTCCCAAATTTGCCAGTATCAACATTTTCTAATATTTCATCATCAATGTTGATAGATTCTCCTGCATATTTCAATTTAAAGTTTATATTACAAAACAAAACCTGAACATAAATTCACTAAACTATATACAAGTGTTAATCTTGTATTATCTAAATTTATGTACATAACTATAGGTGATTCGTTTTCTGCTTCAATTTCGGTTTCAACGTCTTCATCAACATTATGAAACAAATCTATTTATGTTTTATGAAAAACATCAAATTGTAATTACAATCAATTATATTAAACAATATTTTAAATTTGAATTCTATATTTTTAATATAGACAATATGTGCATGCATACCTGGTTGGACTTCTTCTTATTGAAAATATTTATTTACATTATCAGTGTTTCTTTCTTCAATATTTGCATGTTCTCGTTTATTTCTCCAATAATGCTCTTTCCTTTGATCATTATGGTGAGTTTCATCTCGAGTGCGATCAAATTTTCTTTTGCGCAAACTTTTGTTTCTCATTAGTATAGTTATCTGTAAAAGTTATGTTCAACAAAGACTTCACCTTGAAAAAATGCTCAACATTTATCTTTCAACATATAAATTGTTATTCCAATAAAACATCAATTACCTTATTCAACAAAAACGAAAAAGATGATTCGAAACTTTGTTTAGGTGCTCTAGAAAACCATCAAACAAACGATGAATTGTGTTAAATGTGTTCGACCGAAAGCATATTTATACGATTTGGCGTGAAATGAAATGATACAACGTGTCTTTTCATTTTTTCCAACCGAAGGAATTCGCTCAACCATCTTTCAGCCGAAACAAGGTTTTTTTCGGTCAAAAACCTTAGAAACCGTTTAGTTTTGACAGATTATGTTAGAATTAGTTTTTCGGCCGAAAACTAGAAATTGGGACTGTATCCAGAAACCAAAGAATTCCCCCAAGCTTACCTGAACTTTGGAGGTTGCGGACTTCTACAAATACTCAGAATTTGGTTTCGAAAATGACACTAGCATTTGCAAAATTGAATCTACTTTCAATTCCTATAATTTGTTTTCATTTCATTATTTTTATCTAATTTTATTTAATTTTTAAAAAAAATCATTGCATAATATTTTCAACTGACATTATGATTCAGTGAAATGAAATATTCGTATCTCTAAAAATACACAGTGAAAAAATTAGAAAAAATTATATTCATAATCCTTAAACTGTTCTTTTCAAAAGGGTATTTTTAGATTTTACTTTTAAGTAAAAATTAAGATAGATACAAGGTGGGGGAAAACATGTGTTTAAAATCTGCAACGTTTTCAGCTTGGTCAACTTCAAAAAATTCTAGAAATTATAATATTCATCCGTTAGATTCAAAATTATAGTCATAATAAAATAGACTCTCTGTAGATTGTTGCAGTATATTTTGTTTGTTAAAAACAAAATTTTAATAATAGATACATTGTTTGGGGGGGGTGGGGGGGATAACTCATTATCATTCCTTTCATGTTTAAGGAACATACTATTAAACAATTGTCAAATTGACATATCAAAACTTAATAAAAAAAAATTGAAAAATAGTCATTGGAAAGCTAACAAAATTATTTACAAGTTTTGTTTTCACTGTAAAGTGAAACTCTAAATAAAAAAATACTTTTGTATGCCGGAAGTTGAAGAACTTGTGAAAATATAGTTTTTTTTCTCATAAAACAAGCAAAATAGACACCCACCTTCATGATTTCACCCTAAAAGTGTTGCACCTTTCCATATAGAATTGTATGTTCTATTTATAAACTACATTGCACCTACAGTTCTTATTGTGCAACTATTCTAAATAAAAATTTAATAAATAAACCATGCCGATAATGAATTCAAAGACAACAACCACGATCAAAATTGCCCAAACATAATGGATGTCGATATCCTGGTAAGATGACACATCTATGAACATAAGCAAGGAGACAAGCATAAGATCCATCCCCATCTTCTCGAAAAATATACCTTGAGAGCATTGTGTTTGTCTAACTCATAAGCAAAGAAACCCCAATATCTTAATACATTCTTCAGTCGATCAATGCAGCCACTAGTGCAACATCCTTTCATTGTTTCATTCTCCTCTGGACTTGTAGCTAAAAGGATCTCCCTACTACTACCCAAGGACACAGAGTCTCTATGTAAAGCCATAAAATTTTGGGTATGCAAAAGAAGAGAGACCCCTTTGGTTGGAACCTGAGACAAAGCTGAGGCGTTACCGTTTACTTTTGCAACAGCTATGGTACGTACTAAAGCAAAATTGTGTGCATCACCCACTAACAATCTACAATTAGATAATAAAACAACAAAATTGTGGGACGTGGAAGGAGGATGAAAGTCAAGATAAAATTTATATATGTGTAATACATTGGCGAAGGCGTGAAGAGAACCCTTCCCTTAAAAATACATTGATAAACCATTGACTGAGAACGAAAGTGTGAAGGGAACCCTAACCTTAAAAATGCCTTCGACGTAATAATAAACATAAAATTGAAAATATGATACCATTTTAAACTTAAACTTCCTTAAGATCGAATGTCATATCAATTTAAACATTAACTCTCTTTATAGAATATGATGTTGCGAGACATATAGAAAAATATGGATTGCTTATGTTCTTTGGTTGTTCCTTCTTTTTTTATTTCCACATGGAGAGATCTAATCCAAATAAGCATCGATAATGGTAACCCTCACATTTTTAATCCTCTAATACAATGCAACATGGGTAATATATGTTGAAATAGTTTATCTATGTAGTCCTACACGGATTCTGCCATTTAGAGATTTGCCTTGGAAGAATCGTTGGACTTGAGAGATATGGAATCAGATATGGAATCAGGCTATTAAAAGCGGGAAGAGGAAGAGGATGAGGATGTTGAGAAAGGACATTATTTTCTTTTCATTATTCAATTAATTAAAAAAATTATGATTCATTTTAATTATTTTAATAAATATATTTATTTATCATTAAAATAATAATAAATATATAGATATTGCTAATCATATTTAACGAGACATGGTGATTCAATAGATATATCTAATACCAGGGTGATTCAATGGATATTCAATGAATTTTAATATAAAGATTTGATAATCTTATATGGACTGTGCATCCATAGATTTGGGACTGCTAGGTTACAGGTGGCGACATATTGTCCTAGATTAGGGTTTTCAATTGACTGTTAGGACGAACTGGCAGGCAGTAGGTTTGATGGTGAGTGATGAGTCGTCTCTAGAGGAGAGTGTGGCAAATGAACATTGGTGGAGCCAGCCTAGTTTATTCAAGCCTGATGATGTGTATAGGGTTGAGTTGTGGAGGTATAGGCATTCTAAAGCACTTTGTGACGTGAGTAAAGGTAGAACTAAGGTAGGGGAGGAGGCTCGCTTACCGTTTAGGACAGATTGTGCCAATGCTAGTGGATCTACGGATCTTGGTTTTAAGACTGAATTTAATGTACCTTTCGATCGGGAAGCAGGAAGGGGGGTTTCGTTGGGAGTTGATCCACCATCCCTCTCATTGTTTCGCTTGTCGAAGAAGGTCAAGGGGAGGCAAAGCGAATGCACTACCTTGCATGGAGACGACAGACATAGTGTCATTGGCGGGCTTCTGGGGGACTCTAGGTTCTTGCATGTTAGTGAGGCTGGTAGGAATCCGGTGACAAAGCGAGAGATAAGGTCTGGTATACAGGGACAAGGAGTTGAAGCCGAATCTATAGGGAAGAGGGTTGAGGGGGACATAAGTTTACCTGTTGAGTGTAAGGAGGTCAAGCTGTGAAGGAGTTTGAAAGCCTGGTGAGAAAAAAACGCTAAGGTGAAGGTAACTCTCGGACAAGACGTTGGAATGAAGGAGGTAGGTTTGTATGCGCAACAGGGGCTAGTTTGTAAGTTTGGTTACTGGGTGATGGGGGTTCGATAGATTCACAAGTGGGTGGAGGTTACTTGGAGCCCTAGGCTGGGTTATGCTCCCGTGGTCTTCATATTAACGAAAGGTTGGTTCTGTTTTCTTTTTCATTCCCTCGAGGACACGTCGACAATTTTGAACTAGGTATGGGTGGTCAAGAATGGAAGTTTAATGCTCAGCCGCTGACATTGTTCATTCAATCCGGATAGAGAGGTTATCAGATTTAGGCACTTGTGGGTCCTCTTTCCCGGTTGTCCGCTTTCATTAGGGAATTTGAAGGCGTTCATGGAGGTTGGGAATGCGATAGGGATATTTCTATTCGTAGACCCTAAAATCTTGGTTGGAACCGATAGACAGGTGGGAAAATGTTAGTTGAAGTAGACCTCTTTGAAGGGTTGCCGACGGAGATTGAAATAAATTGGAATGGTTAAGTGTTCCAGCAACAACTAGATTTTTAGGGAGTGTCGTTTAGATGCTTTGTGTGTAAGGAGACAGCCACCTAAAGAGCCAGTGTAAAGGGGCTAGTTTAAAAGCGGGTACTGGTGGAAATGATATGTTTGGCGATATGGCAAGAGTTGAATTAAACTTGTCCTTAGAGGATTGGAGCGTGCACTAGTCTGCATCGGTCGAGGAGCACTCTGTGGTGATTGGCAAGTTGAACCAAGCTCGATCTTTTAATAATTTAATTAGTTCTGTTAAAAATAAGGGTGTATTGAAGACCTGTGAGGTGGTTTCTGCGAAGTCTATTGGTATTCCTTGCAAGTGGAGTGGTCCTGTGTTTTTCCCGTGTATTGAAGCCCCCTTGGAGATAGCTAGTAAGGAGGGATACGTGGGATCTTGAGTATATTCTTCAGGAGTTTAAGTGGGTGATGGGAAACAAAGGGATGCTAAGATAGTTTTGAGTTCAGAGGGTGGGGGAGTTGTTTTTGGGTCTGTTATGGAGGAGATCCTGGAGGATTTGGGGAAGAGGGGGGATACAAATTTTACTGGAAGTAATTATCTATCTGCGAAGAAGGATTCGATGGACATTCTCCCGTTTGGTGGGGAAGTTAGGGCAGCTGAGAGGAAGGGGTCACAATGTGACTTAGAGGTCGGTAGTGGTAGTCTAGGATTTATTTCTCAGGCTGGGGGGGTTATGGAAAGGCTTTTAGGAGGATCGTCCAGGAGCCTTGAATTAATTGTAGATCCCTCCTTGGGAGGCTTGCTGGATAGAGACAAGTGTTCCACAGAGAAGAGAATTGATGTCGAAGAGTTTGCGGGGGGTCTGAGTATTATTGGGGAGAGGCACAATCCATTCTGTTGGAGATCGATGTTTCTATTGTTAACCTAATTCCATCTTATAGGGACATTCTCTCAAAATCTCCTCTGTCGATATTTGTGGGGGGGGGATACTATATCTCTTCCATCTTAAAATAAGATTTTAGATGTGAGTACTAGGAATGTGAGTTCTGTTATTTCGAAGGGGGAGGATTTAAAGGTGAAAGGAGAAGTCCATGGGGGATTGGAGAAGGACTTTTCCCCACTATAGACTAGAAGTGCGAGAAATAATGGAAGTGAGAAGGTGTTAGGTGATGGTATTAGTTCTTCTATGGTTGCTGGACCGCGGGCACTTAGAGCACAAAAAGACCTTGCAAGAGTTAAGAAATGATTGTGGAATCACTAAATGTCAGAGGGGTGGGGGGAAGCTCCAAGTTCTTAGCCCTAAAAAGATTTTTAGAACTCATTAAACTAGATGTGCTACTGATTCAAGAAACAATGGTCTGTGAATCAAAAGCTAGAGAACTCTTTGTTAAATTACTCCCTGATTGGATTTTCTGCAGGGTGGACTCCTCAGGACTCTTTGGGGGGTTATTATCAGCTTGGAACCCAAGGAAAGTTGATTTCTCTGCTTTCTTGACTCCTGCAGGGATCTTGCTGGAAGGCAAAGTTAAAGATTTGGATACGTGTTTGAAGGTGGTCAATTGTTATGGACCGTATTCCAACAGAGAAGCTTCCTGGGAAGTTGTCAAAAGAGATGGCATTCTTAAGGAACATAACCTGATCTTGGGGGGGATATTAATTTCACTACTTCTTGTAGGGAAGTGTGGGGAGTACATACTAGAGAATACTCTCTACAGTAATATTTTAATTAGATGGTACAAGAAAAAGGGTTGGTGGATGTCGAGCCTATCAAAGTTCTTCCTACTTGGAGAAATGGTAGAGAAGGACTTGAGTACATAGCTAAGCGACTGGATTGTTATTTTAAATCGGAGGACCTTGTGCAATTAGGTTTGAGTTATAGATCTAGGTTTGTAACATAAAAATCTATGATCATATGTTGGTGGTCCTACATCTAGAACTAGACCTTAGAAATATTAGTTATCCTTTTAAGTTCAATTCAATTTGGTTGGAAGATCCAAAGTTTGATACTTTAGTTTGTTCCAATTGGAATGGAATGAGACACTAAATCCGATGGACTCTCTAGCCAAAAAGCTAAAGATACTTAAGGTATCAGTATATAACTAGGAGAAAAAGAGAAAGAGGGAGGCAAAAGTAGAATTGACTAATCTTGAAAGTGAGTTGGAATATTTATATTCCAATCATCTTGAAGGATTTGAGAAGGAGGAGGATAAAGTGTTTTTAGCGGAAAAAGAACAAAGGAAGATGTTCTTGTTGAGACATGAAGAGGAAATATAGAGGCAAAAAGCATAATTAATAGTTTGGCCTCTGGTGATTTGAATACTAAGTTCTTCACGCATATGCAAGTGCCAGGAAACAAACTAACACCATTTGGGGGATTACTAAGGAGGAGGGTCATGAGATCGCTAGTGATCAAGAGATACAATTAGAAGCAATTGATTTTTTCCAAAACCTGTACAAGGCACAGTCTAACCTAGCCATTACTGATCAACTAGAAGTATTAAAGAACTACCCAAGGATGTTTTCAAAGGAAGACAACCTTAGATCGTTTGAACCAATCACAATAGATGAAATTCTGACAATTCTTAAAGGTTTTAAAGCAACAAAAATTCATGGCCTAGATGGTTGGACTATGGAATTTTTCTTGGCTTTTTTTTATTTAGTGGGGGATGAGATTGTAGAGATGGTGGAAGAATACAAAAAGAAAGGAAGGGTGTCTAGAGCTCTGAATGCTACCTTTCTTGCTCTTATTCCAAAGAGTGAGAATCCTGGTTCTTTCAAATATTTTAGACCTATAGCTTTATGCAATATGGTTTATAAGATTATTACTAAAATAATTCCCAAAAGAATTAACTCCACCTTGTCTTTTGGGGTCTCAAAGGAACAATTTGGTTTCCTCAAGGGAAGGCAAATTACTGATGCAATTGGAATAGTGCAGGAAGCTTTGCATAGTATTAAGGTTAAAAATAAAAAATATTTGGTGTTAAAGCTTGATTTGATAAAGGCATATGACAGAGTGGACTAGGGTTTCTTAAGACTGGTGCTATTACAAGTGGGTTTGGGCATTGAAGTAACTGATTCGATCATGGGGTGTGTGACTTCAACAATTTTTGTTGTGTTGATAAATGATAAGCCTACTACTTTCTTTAAAATTTCAAAGGGTTTAAGACATGGGTGCCCTTTGTCCCCTTTATTGTGTCTACTTGTTGTTGAAGGGTTAAGTAGAACTATAAAGGAGAAGGTAAGGGAAAAGAAATTAGAAGGAATTCCAGTGGCAAGAGGGATTTTTATCACTCACTTAATGTTTGTAGATGATGTTGTATTGTTTGGAAATGGGAATATTGTTGAGTGGGAAGTCTTTAAGGAGATTTTGGGACTATTCTGCAAAGCAACATGTATGGTTTTCAGTCCTCAGAAATCCTTATTTCTAGAAGCTGGTTGGGTAGAAGATGACTTAGCTCTACTGAAATTGATATTTCCCTTTGAAGTAAATTCAGTAGATGCAAGCTTTAAGTATTTGGGGTGTTTTCTAAAACCTAATTGTTATTTGAAATCTGATTGGCTTTCGCTGGTGAAATTTTTTGAAAAAAGGATTGCAAACTGGAATCATAGATGGTTAAGTTTAGGGGGGGGGAGTTACTCTGGTCAAAGTTGTACTTGAGAGTATCCATGTTTACTGGTTGTCTTTATCAAAAATACCAAAAAGTATACTAAATACTATCAGAAGAAGAATGTTTAGTTTCTCGTGGACTGGGAAAAAGACAAAAGAAGGGATTCATCTGACAAGATGGAATAAAATTTCTAAACCTAAGAAGTTAGGTGGATGGGGTATTAAAAATATCTTTACCTTTGGCAAAGCTCTAGCAGCAAAAAGTTTATGGAGATGTCTTATGGTTCCTGGTCTTTGGCATGAGGTGATACTTAAAAAGTATCTTCAAAAGAAATCTGTGGTGGCATGGTTTAGGGAAGGAAGGAAAAGTTGGTCTGGAATTTATAACATTTGGAGAGCACTTACCTCATCCATATCCATAATTACAGATTGACTGGTCTGGAAACCTGGCAATGGTAAAGACATTAGAATTGGGGTTGATCCTATGGTTGGGTCACACACTTATTTTAAGTTATCAAGGAATCTTATACTAGCTTTAAAGGCTCAAGGAATAGAATTCCTTACCCAAGCAGGGACTCAAGGTGTGGCTAGCATAAGGCAACCAAGGTGGAAAAAGGTTGGATATCTAGGCTTGGAAGGAGAACATATAGAAGAATGGAATAACTATGTCAAAGGTTTAGTGGGTTCAGGATTTGAGTTGAATAATGAAAAAGATTCACTAATGTGGTCCTGGGATACTAAAAGTGGACAAGTAACAACAAAACAAGCTTATGAAGCCCAGATGGAGGAGGCACTAGTAGTTGAACCAATTTTCTGATATAGTGATCTTTGGAACTGACATTTACCTTTAAAAATCAAACTTTTTATGTGGATTTTACTTGAACATAAAATTATTACCTGGGAGAATTTATACAAAAGAGGTTTCTTAGGGCCAAGTAGATGTGTTTTATGTGGGTTACATGAGGAGAAATTGAAACATCTTTTTGTGGATTGTATCTTCACTAAAAACATTTGGGCTACTTTATTATTGGAATTAAAAATTGAAAGTGATTGGGAAGGTGAGCAGGTTGTTGATTGTTGTGAGAACTGGTTTAAGAAGAGGGAGAATTGTAAAGAGTTACCTGGGTACATTTGTTGTGAGGAGTGGAAACACAAAAATTTGGCTATTTTTGAAGATCATCCAATAAATAGATGTGAGTAACAAGATATTACAAGATTTGGGTGAAGTAACAATCACTAAATCCTCAAAGGTTAGTAGGATAGAGTGGCCACCTTTACTACATTGGGATTTGGTTGTGGGATACTTTGATGGTGCCTCACAAGAGAGGGGTATAAATGTGGGGTGGAAGTAGTGATAAAATGTCCAGTCCTGGGCACTTATTAAAATGAACTGTGGCAATGGTACTAATACCAGAGGCTAACTTATTGCTATGTGGTGTTTACTTTATTTTGATTCTTACAAAAAGATAACAATGTTACATCTAGTTGGTGACTCAAAGGCTATTATTGAGTGGTTTTCTAACAAAAATGATTTACAGGTGGTCTCTCTTATGCCTTGGATGACAAGAATTAGAGTGTTGAGTGAGAATTTCATACAACTAAGAGCCAAACATATCTATAGAGCTTTCAATCAGGGAGTGGATCAACTGTCAAAATCAACATTCCTACTCGATGAGGATGGTATCTACTTTGCAGGGGGTGTTGAAGGAGATTCAGAGATTTTTGAAAGAATGTAAATCATCTAATAGAGTAAAAAGGCAAAGGAAAAGATGTTGATCTTTTTGTTTTTTTGTGTACTGGAAATTTACTTTTGGCAGATATATCCTACAGAGATGATTGCTAAATGCTACAGTTGTTGATGTAATATGTATGATGAACAAAGTTTATAGTCTATTGTGTTGAAGGACATGGCAAAATGGATCTATTTGGACAGTTTATTGTAACATAAATTGTTATATTATAGTAATATAAGTTTTTTTTATGTGAAAAAAAAAGAGATTTATCTTTTATCAGTGGAGGAAGGATTAGTGATCCGTTTTAAATCCATTTAAATTATTTTTATTCAATGACGAATTAAATATATGTCATTTCCCAGCTGCTGCAATAATGCATCAAAGTTTATAACCAATTAAAATTTAAAGAAATAAAATTATTTATATTTTTTAAATAAAAAAAATTACAAACTATACATCATATTTTAGTTAACATAAAAATATTTAAAAGCCAAATACAAACTAATATAAGGTCAAACAATATATTCATCTCTATAGTTAGTGTTCTTTATAGATAAAGTCCTACTCTAATATAAAGTCCTACTCTAAGTGTTCTTTATAGATATTTTTTGTTTAATTTTCTTTGAAATTGAATGAAAAATTGTTGGATCTATATATAAATTATTGGATGTGTATATTTGAATGGTTAATTTTATATAACTCAAATATCCCTTAAATTTTTCAACATATTAAATCCATTTTTACATTCAAAAATATACTTTAAACAACATAAAATTATGATTTTATTCATATTTATATAAAAAAAAAAAACATAATATAAAACATATAACAGTTATAAAACGCAGAAAACAATCAAATAAAGCCATAAGAAAATTGCCAAATTAATTCCACATTTTCATTTGCCCGTGTAAGGATTATAGTTTCCCAGCCTCTGAATCGGCGACCACAATTAACCGCCCTAAAGGTACAAAGAGCTACAAATTGGAGATGGATACGGAATACAGGGCTTGCTCCTTCTCCTAGGTGGCCTTGCCCATGTAGGTCGGTCGTCAACCTGCGTTCCCCGTGGGTTAGGATCTGCGTGGGCTTGGGTTTGACTACGGTGGGTTTTTACTGGAGCAGTCTCTGGTGCTATTTGTGGCCTGACATGATCCCAAAATATCTGCTGCCGTGGAGTTTCACGACCCCGTCATCTCTGCAGACTTTAAGGGCTTTCCGTTGGACGGTTTTCCAAACAATCAGCATAAGATCGTCCTCCTGCCATTGTAGGATCCACGAGGTAGCTAGCCAGTACAGATCCTCACTGTGGAAATGATGACTTCGTGAATGGGCAAATGCGTTGTAGAAAAACGAAAGTGATTCAGTCTTGTGAGTTCCCTTCCCACGGGATCAAGGGTTTACCTCAATGTTAATTAAGAAAGGCATTAATCTGTAGATGTAATGGCCATTGGCCATAATCTATGACACTCACACTCGTAGATTGGATGGAAAAAATGGACATCTGCCTACAGGGTAAAAGGTTTATTCAATGGGCTTCTTTATTGTTTATTTTGAGCATTTTGACGATCGGAGGAATGTTTTGGAGTAGGGGCTCTGTTTCAGGGGGCAGTGCTGGCCTCTTCAAACCTTGGTTTCCTTAATTCAACCCTGCTAGAATGTATATTACTTCAACCTCAGTGGAGGTGAAATTACCCAACCTCTACCTTCACTTGTGAGAAGGATGGTGCAAAACATGGAAAATACCTAGGATAAGTTTATATTTTGGGAGCCAGTCAAAGGGATAACGGCATATTTGGAAATACTTTGGATAAGTTCATAAAGTGGGATCCCAGTCAGGACGATAAGGGCATTAGGATTAGTGTAGATTTGGATCTAAGCAAAAGTTCTCCAGACAAGATCATCTTACACTGTGAAAACTTTAAATGATCCTAACGACTAAATTATGAGAATATTGTCTTTAGGGGTAGGCTCTGTCCGAAGATAAAACATCTGAAGAATGCTTGTCCATAAAAGAAACTCAAGTGAAAGAGATCCAGTGTTCCAAAGCACAGGAAAGGCTGGACGATTTGAAAAAGTCATTCGAAGGAAAAATGGTCAGGGGGCAGTCAGAAAAGGAAAAACCAAAGCCAGAGTATCTTAAACGACCTGATGACAAAGAATAACTCTCAAGTTTTGCAGATGGGAGAGAAGACTCCGATTAAAAAAAGTCCAACGTCACCGGAGCTTGTGAAACAAGGAAATCCATCTACTAAGTTTCAGTATGAAGCTCTCAAAAACAAAACGCAGAGGCGGAGAAGAAATAAAGAGCAATGGTATAGAATTTTATGTCATATATATACCTCAGTTGGAGTCTCTCAGCTAACTGCCTACAGGTATTGCTAGGGCAGCTTGTAAACCAGTCATTTTAATATATATTTGTTTTTAAAAAGTAAAAAATTATAAATAACTTACGGGGTTATTGCCAATTTTCTACTATCAATATAGGCCCTTAAAAAACCTTATTTTGCAATCTTTGACCCCATTATTTTGATTGGTCTGTTTGTTTCAACTCCGATAATTGGTTTCTTCTTTCTGGTCTTATGCTACTGAATCCTCAATTTGTGTATCATAGAATTTTTCCTATGTTTTATTCAAATTCGGGGTTAATAACATCTTTTCCTCTTATGCTTCCTCCTCCATTATGCAAATCAAAATCATTCTTAATAACACTTTTTCTTCCTTTGCTTTCTCTATTATGGATTTTTACCTTTTTCTCGTTTCAATTCCTAACAATTAGTTTCTGAGTTTCTTCTTCCACTATGCATTTTCACATTTTTCTCGTTTCAACTCCAGTGATTGGTTTCTTCTTTCTAGTTTTATCTTACTCGATACTCAATCTTGTACATCATAGGAATTTTCCTCTACATTTTAATCAAGATCATTCTTCATAACACCTTTTCTTCCTTTTGCTTTCTCCGTTATGCCTTTTGTCTTACCCTTTTCTTTTGCCCGGAATTTCATTAAGTCTATCATTCCCTGCACCCATTCATTAACCTTTATAAAAATCAATTGTTGTTTCTTTCTTGTCTTATCCTATTCAATACCCAATCCTTTAGATCATAGGATTTTTCCTCTATATTTTAATCAAGATCATTCTTAATAACACTTTTGCTTCCTACATTATGCATTTTGTCCCACCCTTTGTTCTGCGTGAATGAAGCTATCTAGATCCTTATCTACATATCCCTCTATTACTTGATTTTCAAATATATTAGATGCGGTTAGAGGGCGCTTTTAACTCAAATTTACACTGGGAAGGCCTTTGCATTCTTTTTTTTTTTCCTTCCCAATGTCTTTTAGTGTAACTCAGTAGCTAATAATTTTTTCTATTCAGCTAGCTATCTATGTTCATATTAGAAGTTACACTTATAGAATATATTATGATACTCAATTGCTTAACGTTATAACTTATAAGCATCGACAAATAAATGTTTGGTAATCCATTTTCTGGATTAAATGTATAAATGAATCTTTGGTAATCCATTTTCTGGATTAAAATGTATACATATTTTGATGTACTAAGAAATCTCGTTCCCTTTTATAAAATCGGAAATCAACAACAATACATATTCTGATGCAATAAGAAATCTCATATATATAAGGTTGGAGATCAATAACAACCTTCTAAACTATGTTTCTTAATGTTTTGAATGTACACTCATCCCAGAATTCAATTGTTGCAAAAAGCATTAAAACTGCGTTCTCCAACAGGTTGACACTCATTATATAGTATTTTGCTAAAAGGTTGCTCTTCTTATAAACCACGAGCTACCTCTAAATAACTAAATGTATACTAAGACGAAAAATATAAAACAAAATACCCTCTAAATAAGATGAAACAGTTAGATTACCATAAATTTACAGATGAATTAATGTATATGTAATGAGATGTTCTCAAACTCTTGAAAAAATGGCATTTTCTGATAGGAAAGGGACAAGTTTGCTCGTTCCATTTTAGAATACATAAAATTCTTGCAAGGCTCTGAGGAAACACTTTCCCTCTTTTCCTCTATCCTTTGTCAAATTGCATTGCTCAGATACCTTTAAGGGCTTAAGATTGTATTCTGTGTTTTAGTTGTTTGTTGTAAATATTTCCGTATGTATAATAATTGTGGGGTGAAAGATGTGGTTTTTAAGGGATCACCTACACCAAAAGTTTTGTCAATCTAAAAGTTTGCTTTAAGGTGTAAGTCCTTTGGTTTATGTGATAACATTGTCCTTTATTGCATTCCAGTGTCAACATTACCAATAATTTCAGTGTCATGCTTTATGAACTAAGTTTTGTCAATCTAAAAGCTTGCTTTAAGGTGTAAGTCCATTGGTTCATGTGATAACATTCTCCTTTGTTCCAGTGCCAACATTCCCAATAATTTCAGTGTCACGCTTTATGAACTATGTTGTTATTTATGTAATGTCTACAATACTATCTTACCACAAGCATACCCCTATGTTGGATTTTTGTTCCCCTTTAATTCTTAGATGAGAAACCTCGAAGATAGTCTTTCTATTGCCCTCTCTATCAAAATTGATTATTTGTCTTTTGCAGGAACTGTTTTAATTTTATATCTCTAATTTGTGTTAAGATCTTGGACAGTAAAGTTTATGTGATAATCAAGGCAAACGACATTTCCTTCCTTGCTTGTAGAATAAGCAGTTTAAACTTTAAAGTAGACGAACCATCTAGCCATGAATCAAGGTCATCTTCAGATATCGCACCTGTGCTTTGATTTGAAAAAAAAATGGATTAATAGGAAAGCATGCACCAACAAATAATCCTTCCATTTAAAATCCTTTGTGAAACTTGGGTTGCCATCAGTAGTAGTAAAGTTTATAGTAAATCATATGGCATCATCCCCTAGAGCGCATTATTTCCCTCACTTCATTCAAAATCCGAGGAAACTCATAGAAAACAGAAGATTGTTCCCCGTCTAGTCCATCCCTGCTAATTCTATTGTTACCGGATAGGTTATTACATGGGCTGCCACCAATGACCAGATCAAAACCTCCAACTGTATCTATCAGTTCCTCTAGTACATCTCTGGTCAAATGTCGAACATCTTCCTTCTCTATCAATCTACCTGTTTGACATGTTTTCATCCACCAACTACTAAGAATAAGCCTGTTCTTTGGACATATTTCCACGGACACAATGCATTTTAAATGAATTCCGATATGATGCAAAGCAACCTCTGCACCACCAATACCAGAAAATAGAGAAAGGACTTTAAGTCCATCCGGATAAAATGGTTTCAAAGCAGACAAATGGTATGCAACTGTGTCTGTCTGGAATGCATTACCCAGACGTTGTAAGCGATCAGTTCGAGAAGATGCTCCACGAGTGTGATCTTTTTCATATCCTAATATGAGTTCTATCTCATGAGGTTCCAGGGGTGCCATCTGATCTGGCCCCACCCAAACCAAGTTCCACTTCTTACATTTTTTGAGTATGTAAGCCTGGTCAGTTAATGCTGGATTTCCATTTGAGTTTCTCATTATAGACCTGAGTTCTTGGCATAGGACATCACTGAATCTTCCGCTGCATATGCAATTCAGTTTTTTTCTACCATCCCATGTAGGCCAATACTTTTTGGTTTGAGGCAATGCTTCATGAATTGTCATAGGAGGCAGAGGCAAGACTTGAAACCGCCCATCTATAGGAAGGTTGTGAACGTAGCCTCTCGGCCTCCTAGAAGCTGAAAAATGCCTAGAATCAACATACTCTGGCTCTAGGCCACCAAAATGACGAGATATCGTCTTCCAAACATCTTTTGGTGCCATGGCCACATTTTCGAAGTAGAAAAATGGAGGCCCATGCATAAACGCCTTTAGCTCCTTTGGACGTTGTTCCACAGGGTATCCAGGAACTCCAAACCCAGTGAGTCCCTTCAGAGATGGATCAGGAAACATTGGATGTTCATCATTCAGTTCAGTTTGTTTAGATTGCACTCTCTCTCCGATTTTTTTATTCTTCAATATTTTCTTCTGTTGTGCTCTAAGTGTTTTTTTCTCGATTGAAGATGGTCCAGCTTTAGATCCATTCAAGACAATATCTGCTCGCTTTCTTCTACGATTTTTAGTCAGACATGGCTCTTCATCTTGTGCTTCCAGTCCCTGCACATCAGTAGAACATAATTAATAATTTGATATTTTACCATAATTAATAATTTGATATTTTACCGCAAAGAAGGCTGGTCACTTGTAAAATGCTTAACAGAATGAAACATTTGGTATTAAACATTGTACATTGTAAGTAATCTCAAAGAAAGCTTATACATCAAATTTTTAAAGAAATGGTCATCTGGTCTTGAACAACAAATCTATCTCCAACAATTTAATTGCTATCAAATTTCAAGTAAAATATGAACATCCTTTGGGATTAGCCTCTGGTAAATAATAAATGTACTTTGTCTCACACTTTACTTATAAAAAGGAAGTAGTAAAATGATAACAAAGCTGGATCAAAGGTTCCATCTTTGCAAGGAATTCTTTGAATGTCTTATTATCAAGTCTTGTTATTGCTGCACTCATATAAATGACAGGTGTTATTTTGCATGCAATTCTTAAAAAGTTGATTGTTTCATGTCACCACTATGATTGGAATAGTAGTAAACTGAACCCTATAAAATACTTTTAATCTCCTGTTAACTGAGTTCTAAAATTAAGGGAACCCACCAAGCTATTTTTTTTTAAGGGAATAAGAAGGAAGACCTCAAGCTTAGCTCAATTATTAGGTATCAGCTACAATTAGATTAAGAAACACTTTTTCCAAAATCATTTCGGTTAAACCAGATACATATATGTTATATCCAAAATCATTTCGGTTAAACCAGATACATATATGTTATATGTATTACATATAACATATATGTTATATAATAAAGGGAATAAGAAAGAAGACCTCAAGCTTGGCTCAATTAGTAGGTATCAGCTACAATTAGATTAGGAAACACTTTTTCCAAAATTATTTCTGTTAAATCAGATAAAATAATACATATATGTTATATATATAATATATATAATAAAAATATGATTACACGGTGTAATTTGAGAAATTTAATTACTCATAATAAGACTCTGGTGAAGTTCAGTACTGGAAGAGATTGTGCATCCTGTCCTCCTGAAAACACATCCTAAGTTGTTTGATAAAAAGCCATTATAACTGTATCCAGCGCAGGCCCTATAATCTCTTCCCTGATTACTTGGTAGATACATAGCTATCTTGTATAGAAAAGTACCGTAAGTACCCAAATAATGCCAGAGTTTGGAAACACGGAGTTTGCAGGGTCACAGTATGCTCTCCAATTTGTTTTGTTTTTAACATTTAATTGATGTTAATACAGTACAATATAATGAACTATCCAATTTAAGGGTAACCGCCCTTCTATTTAACTTGTCTTGAATACACGAAAGTTGGCCATTCTCGAGTATCAAAAAGCCCATCTTTCTCTATTTGTACCAACCATGCTCTCGAGTCCAATCGACCTTTCTTTGGTCATTAATATAATACATTTTTTTCTTTTCAATTGTTTGTGTTCCGTAGATGCAACAACATGACAATATGCATATTGTCTCCATGTTCGGTCAATGCTTTTCTAAATGTTCAAATCAGTTAAGGTGGCATGTACACTACTGATCTGATTTAGGTTTCTGAGATTGAATTGACAAAGATTTTTTTTAAAGTCGACGACTTTTCGCAGACTTCTTCAACTACCGACTCGTTGGATCTGGAATCCTTCCAAATCCAATGCTTAGAGGTCGTTGGATTTGGAATGCCTCCAAATCCAATATCCTCTATATGCACTATGTTGTGGCATTTATGAGTCTGCCATGGGGTGCCTAGCGTTTTCCCACAACACCAAGGTTGGGGATCACAAGGGAAGACACATTGAAACAAAAGACAATAAAGCATAAAGGGAAATAAATGAATAGAACATTGTTACAACACTTGAAATGGTAAGAAATGATGGTTGTTGAAGCCCTTAGTTTTACAATCTCCAATTTTTGGTTTGTGAGATGTATAGACACATTGAAACAAAAGACAATAAAGCATAAAGGGAAATAAATGAATAGAACATTGTTACAACACTTGAAATGGTAAGAAATGATGGTTGTTGAAGCCCTTAGTCTTACAATCTCCAATTTTTGGTTTGTGAGATGTATATGAGAGAAAAGTTGTGTTTAGTAGCATGTTTGTGACTTCCACATTTGTGTAGAACCTTTTTGGCAATGGATAGCTTAGCTAGAGTTAGTAGGATAAAGCTAAGAAGTTACTTATCCCGAGGGGAAGTGTAAAAGTTATATTTGATGTAATTCTTTACTTTTAAGAATATGACTTCTTAATCCTATGCATGCACGATGAGATGTGAATATATCTTTCTGTGTGAAATCTAATGTGCATAAATAGCATAATTACATAATAAGTTTCACATTATTCCATAGGCTAATCATTAGTAATTAAGGAGCCACATAGTTTGGGCTCTAGACACTACATGTATACCCATGCACGATGAAACCATGGTGGCCCTAAAAAAAACCACACGTCAATTTGGTGATATTCGAAATCCCAGATTCGATTAAACAATCCCACCATAGTGGGAAGCTAAGAGGCACATGGCTACAAGTCACGTGATTAAGGTCCAAGCAAGTTGAGTCTTGAAATCACCCATAAGAGAAAGGACCTCTAAGTCTTGGACCTTGTGGACAACATATTCGAGATAAAGGGTCATATCATTGGCATTGATCCGGTGATCTAGAAGTGTCTAAACTCTAGATCATCCTTAGCACTATCCACCATCAAGGGTCTAGTAGTGTCTAAACTTTAGATCATCCTTAGCACTATCCACCATCAAGGGTCTAGTAGTGTCTAAACTTTAGATCATCCTTAGCACTATCCACCATCAAGGGCCTAGTATAGATAGATCAACCTAGTAATAAAAACTAAGCCAAATTTAAAAATCAAACCATTGAGCTTTGATTAGTTTGATATCATATTGAGTTTGAACTCTTTGGGATTTGTGGATTAGATTATCTATAGATATAGTTAATTGTGTGTTCTAGAAGCATTTAGATCATCCTAAGCACTAGTGCACCATCAAGGGCCTAGTATAGATAGATCAACTTAGTAATAAAAACTAGCCCAAATTATAATTTAAAGATCAAAGCACCAACCTTTGATTAGTTTGGTATCATATCAAGTTCGAACTCATTGGGATTTGTGGATGAAATGGCCTATATATATGGTAAATGGTGTGCAAGAGAAGTTAATATAAGGCAATGGGAGAGCAACAAGTGAGTGACCAAGGAAAGACATGCTTGAGAGCATAATTTAGAGATAGTTAATATCCCTAGTTGTAATATCCCCAATGCTTAATAAGATAGGATATTATATTTGATGTCCAATGGTGTTGTTCTCTTTGTGGGATCTTGTCAAATACTTTGCATTCATATGTTTTCTTATTCTACAAGTTGATTGGTAACTTTCTTCAAACAATTTGCATGTGTTCTATTAGTAACCATTTCGTCAAACATATTGCAAATACACATAGAATAGAAGAGACAACATTGACATTTTATTATGAACAGAATTTGATACACAACAATAATAGATCTCTAATGGTTGCTACAACAACTTTAACAATAAACACTACAAACTCAATCCAAAACCTGGAATAATTCCATAGTCTCCTCAAGAGATGATGTGTCCTCCTTTGGATCGTCTAACCCTCGATGGTGCGGTATCGATATGCTCTGCGAACACCTACTGCAACAATTTGGTCGCCCATACCTAAACAACTCTACAACTTTAAATTGCAGAGGTCCTCGCGGGACGAAGCTAGACAACAGGCGAGGCCTCACGGGACCCCCTCTACTCAACCCGTGGGGATGTCCCTTGTCGCGGTTTACCCGAAACCCTCCTAGTACCTATAAAATTTGAATACGGCTGATCCAGGTGGATATCAGTGGCCACCCACCTTTTATGACTAGCTCAAAACAATGTTCTGGCAAATTTGACAATTTACTATTTTTAGCAGTTTTTAACTTTCGAGACCATTTTGAGGGTCCAAATGAAGGTTTTTTCGAGATCGAGATTCTCAATGATAGCTTAAGGCATAATTGAGCCCCCAAAATGAATCTCCTCGACAATACCTTTCCAATGAGCTATCATACACCTAAAACGGAGATCGTATGCAAAAGTTATGACCCCGGAAAGTTGATGTACTAACTTACCCAAACGGGCCCACATGACTTTTGGCGCTTCATCTCCTAGGGTTAGGTTTTTGGATGTCTAGGACTTTTGGCATTCTTATTTATTGTAAAAAAGCCTTCAGAGCCTCATTGTAATCATCTTCTTGCGAATGCGAGTAGTCATCACATCTCTTCTCAGAGATAAGCTGCCACCATTCTAGCGAGTCTTTCACTGTGTATTTTTACAGTCTCTGCACATTTCTTTCATTAATAGAAATCATGTATTATTGTATATCTATGTTTATGGTTGCATCTCTGATACATTTATGTTATATTATTGAATATCTGTGATATCTCTGTGCATTTCTTTATTATATCTCCGATCTCATTTCGTGCCGAAAATAATCTAGATCAACGACCTCCAAAAAGTTCTGCAAATCTCCTGCGCAAGCCGATACTCCTCCAAACTCGAACAAACCCAAAATTGAAGCCCCAATGAAGACCATGTATGGATCTTCCTCCTTGTCTAGCTAGGGTGGATATTGCACCACCGAAACTAAACCAAAAGTGGAAGGGTTTTTTCAAAACCCTAACGAAAACATTGGCTCACAAGAGCACTCCAAAGAGATTAATCCAAATACATGATGCAAAGTGAAGTGTTACCCCTCCTTTTATCCTTCTTCCTTGTCTTCTAGAACTTTCCCCATTTTGACTAAATCAAATATGACTTCTAGAACTTTCCCCCTTTTGACTAAATCAAATATGACTCTTATCCCCCTTTTACTTTCACTTTCACTTTAAGATTAAAAGTCGCTTTTAATAATGGTTCAGTAACTTATTAATATAAAGTTACTTTATTTCCTTAATGTCACTTTAAATACATAACATCTCCTAACTAAGTGACATTAATAATCCTTTTTGACTCCCTTTTTCTTCACCAACGAGTCATAGAAGTCATTTCCACTATCAAACATGGGAATCCAAAAATGGGGACATGACAAATCCTCCCTTTCCAAAGATTGTTTATCCTCAAGCAATGTCATCACACTCATAGGAACAACAAGTTGAACCCAACTAAAACTAATGATGATCCCTGGGTCCCAAACCATTCTGAAATATGCAGAGCACCTACCACCCACATTATTGTCCTGCAATGTGCTAACACTAGGGGGGCCCTGAAGGCCACCTATCAGTAGAGCAACAAGATACTGTGAAGACTCAATATACTCTTCATAGAATGTCCCACCTAGGAAACCGATCCACTTCGCTATATGAATAGGCTCTTGAAAGTAATAGTTGGCTCTCCCATCTGTACTAGCTGGCAAACTATCAACCCATAAAATACGAGGGTCCCATGCTATCAACAAAAAGGACTCATCATGTTGTCGTTGCGCCACTTTGATCATAGATATCTGACCCTCCTACCCAGACTGCATCCTCCATTCCTGCAACCCCAATTTGTAATGCCTCAAAGAATCGTCCCCCCTATCGAGGATTATATCCTGCCAGTGGATCTCGG
Organism: Picea engelmannii; assembly: GCA_009831015.1. Taxonomy (NCBI): domain Eukaryota; kingdom Viridiplantae; phylum Streptophyta; class Pinopsida; order Pinales; family Pinaceae; genus Picea; species Picea engelmannii. Next base: position 125,365 of record ML782393.1, on the reverse strand, counting down.
TGGAGTCACTCAAAGCAACTCTAAAATCATACATCTAGGAGAAGTCTATGTGGCCACAAATTGATAGGGAATTCGTGACACCTAGTCTCCAAGTATCAAAGGGAAAATCCCTAATACTCCAACACCCCCAGCCTACTGCAATCATCCAAGCATCCTCACGTTAGGAGAAGTTCTGAACGTCGACAACATCAACATTGACGACACGATGAGATCCATCGATCTATTGTTGGGCGAGGGGATCTCCTCCGTTGATCTTCCATGAGACGTATTCAAAGAGGAGTGAGGACGATGACGTCATGAAGGACGTGGCATGCCATCAAGGAAACTAGAGTATCCTTAGGATGACATATGTTAGTTGTTGATTGGTTGACGTGGGTCTGGAGAGGGCAGACGAGAATAATTGTTGATCCCATCGGAGATTCGACGAGGAGATTTGGACCGTTAGATCCAAACATGTTGTCGTCGGAAGTGTGGAAGGTTGGCATGGTCATGTTTGACCAAGAAATGTTGACGACGATGAAGTAATCGCCGACGACTATGGGAGTTGGGGCTAACGACCACTGTTGATCGGTGGAGGGAAGAGGTGGAATCTCCACCGTAGATATCGCAAGTCACATCCACACATCGTGTAAACTTTGGGAGCTGGGCATTAACCTCCGTGTAAAATGACATCACTGACGTGCTCTGAACCGTCGAGATCAAGGGTTGTTAGCCGAAGGATTTGGGGAAGGTGCACTTTGGTGTATCGTCATCAGAAGTCTTGGGAAAGTGAGAGTGACCATGACATAATAAATCATGATGACAACAAGAAGTGGGCCAAAGGATTGGGCCCGTGAATCTAACGTGTTGTTTCCATGCCGACTGGCATGAATAAGAAGCGACCACGTGGATGCCTCGTGGTAATGAGCTGATGGTTGACCAATGAAGGCCCAAGAAATTTGAGAGGCTATAACTTTTGATCTTGAGCTCGAAATTGAATGTGGTTACAGTCGTTGGGAATCTCTCTAAGAGTAGAAGATGATGGTATGATCGGGAAGAGGTTTGAGATATTCAAGGAAAGTGAAATTTTTAGTACCCCGTCCGTTAGAAGGCATTTAAGGGATTGGGTGTGTTACATGGGGCAGATTTCTTGCAACAAAAGGACCATTATGATCACATATAGATGTATAAATTTTCCAACAATTGATTTCTTCATGCTATACACATGTTTTGTACAAGAAATTTACAAGATGTGTTTTTGGGGCTGTAATATATTTGGGACAACACCATGTAAAATTCCTGATGTATTGCAAAAATTCTTAGCCTTCGAAAAGAGGGAATCAAGCCTCAAATCATGAGTTCATTCATTTTTATAGATCCCTTTTTTTGTAATACATCATGTGAAGTTCTTATAGAGGGTAATGAAAAAGGACAACAAAGCTTTTGCAGGTTTTTATATGAGTTTCCTTCTAAAACCTTATTTCTTGAGGGTATGATAGGTTATTTTCATGGAAGCCAAGGAGGATGATTGTTGGATCATGTAGATCAACGTTTGGATAGGCATATGGTGGTTTGTGGAGGTAGTTTTTGGCTTGATGATAGGTTACCATATTCAAATGTTGGATGTGACAACTATATTGGCCCTGTCCAACATTGATAGAGCAAGCATCTAGCGACATATGCTAACCTTGGTATGATTTTGATGTTTACTTTCATCTTCAGGAGTTCACTTCAGTTTTCAACTATACAATGATATGCATTCTAGCTATATAGTGATAGACATTCTAGCATACTCATGCAGGATGTTTGATGTAGCCTTGTTTTGGCTCATTGCCAAACACAAGGGGAAATCTCATATCGTTGTTGGGATGATGTGATGGTTGCATTGGCTCTATGATTTCAGGTAACATTCATATTGTTGTTGCAAAGTGGGGTAGGACGATTAAGCTTGATATTCATGAGCAATATGTTTCATTTATATATGTTCTTTTTGGCATTTTGTGGTCATCCCTTAGTTGTAGCACCCCTTGAGAATTAGTTAGATCAACATTCTCAAATGTTTTACAATAAATTGGAATTGAAGACATTTTTACTGTGGGGTGGGGATGTGAAGTTTTTGATCCACCCCATCACAAATACACAACTCTTTAATTCGCCTTGCGGGTATAATAAATATTCTAGAGTTCTCTTGCACCCCATCAGGTAGTGTAGTCCCCATATGGAGCCAATTGCTAGCCTCGTGATATTTTCTCTCTCATCATGCACGAAAGGGGATCCTTAAGAGTCTAGAAGTCGTTTAACAAAGATCTTTGTTCCTAGATCAACCCCAAACCACATTGGTGATTGATGTGGGAAAGAAACCCCAAGAACAAGAATACCCTACCATATTAGGGCTCTATGGCATGACTTATGGAAAGTTAAGAGGTCAAATACAACCAAAAGAAAAAAAATGTCATAGCGTAGAGAAGGCTTAGGGCATGACAGGTGGAAAGGGAGAGAACTAATGGAGGAGCGCCCTAGCTTGGATCATCGTTTTGGTAAAGGAGATCACTCGATGACGAACATTCCACTTCAAGGGAGCATTGTGGTGGCTTGATAATGAATTTACCCCCTACAAGAGGGACATAAGCATTGTAAAGTGACTTTAAGGGGCATTACACATTATCCAAGCTGCATTCCACATATTTGGAGGCACATTTCACCATTGAGAAATTTGGGGCAAGGACACTTGGTTTGAGTAATGTTTTACATATTTGGTGGAAAATCCTTTGCCTGAGGAAGTGCCATGCGGCGTGGTGGACGTGATCTAAACCCCTAAGCAAAGAATAAATGCGTACTCAAAAGAATTAGTATGATGACATGTGGCAAGTGATCCTCTCCAAAACTAAATGAGGTCCCATGTCAAACTTGGACCAATAAGCTAAAGAAATACATAATGTAACATCACTTTCACTCATCAGGTGGTGTACTAGGGCTAAAAAAGGCACTAAAGTACATAAGAAATCTCTAGGTAGGAAGAGGGAGACATTTCATGGATTAAAATATTAGTTTCACTCTTGAAAACCCTAGATGGATGAAACCCTGATTTTGGATGGAGAAATGCATAAACAGAGTAAATATTCATTTTCTAAAGACATGGTTGGAGTTGTGGGAGTTCCCCTCGAAGCTTAGTTGAACATATTTGTGAGGAATAAGTTAAGGGACATTTCAATGTGAGGTTATTCACACACACAGACACACATTTTTTTTTTCTTGGGTTAATTAGATGATTATAAATTGCTAGTACATATATGCTGGAATAGTCTTTGTAGAAGGGAAGTGTTTGCTCTAAGAAGAGGATGTTATGGTTGAGGTGAAACCCTCTCTTTGCCTTGCTATAATCATCGTATTCATTGAAGGATATTTGTTGTTGTAATGTCTCTATTATCGTTGTTCACTCTATTGTGAGGGTAGCCCTAACTAGGGTTTGAAGGTTAAGTGTGGCAAATTTAGGCCCTTTTGATTTTTAGGTGAAATCACACTTAAAAGATGATGTATTCTTAGATGTACGTTCTACAAAGAAGGCTTCCTACTCTTGTGTACTTCATTTATGGTTTCATATGTAGTTTTCATTTAATTATTCATGGTTGCATGTTATTACTTTGTTGATTTTGGACATGTTGTGAGGAGCATCTTTGGAAGGGCCCTCTAATTTTCTGCATATCAAAGTAAATCCATGTGGTTGGTTAGAGCATTTTTATAACAATGTGGCTATTCCTTCTTCCATACAAGTTCAAACCCTCTTGATTCTTGATCTTGACTCCATCATTCATTGGATAGGCACTAGCTTTGGCAATCCACCATCCCTTAAATTCAAAGAATATCATCGACACCTTTTATGGGGTTTTCCTCTTGTGCTAGGGGAGAGACCTAAAGTGAGAGGAATATTTGTTGTGGTGATAGTGGGAAACCTTCTGAAGTTCCTCTAGGGTTGCACTTCATTGAAGGGAAAGTCTGAGAGGAAGAAAAGGGAATAATTGAGCGAATGTTTAACTTCTATTAGTGGCAAAACCACAAGGTGATGTAGAATAATTTACAAACTAATATCAGTTAAATTTGATATTAATGCCCATAAGTCAAAGAGGTTATGAAACCATTGGAAAATTCCTAGTACTTGTTTTTTTTTTTTTTTTGGGGGGGGAGGAACTTAGAAGTCTTTGTAATGAAAAAATAATACTTGGGGATTTAGAAGTCCTCAAAATGAGAGGATGCAATCAATATTCAGACTTGGGTTAGTGCAACACTCACTAATAGAGTCATATGCTTGGAAGGACTTAAAGAGGAAAATGTAAACCTCAAAATTTTCATTTTGGCCAATATTAAGTAATTCTTTGACTTTATTGAAGAAAAACGATGTGATCTTGGATAGCACTTGGGTTAGTGCAAGACTCACTAATAGAGAAAGGCCTTAGGGTGGAAAACATAAACCTAAAACATTTCATTTTGGCTAATAGTAACATAATTATTTGGCTTTATTGAAGAAAAATTATGCGATCTTGGATATCCCTCTAGCCACAAGTGTTGCCTAATATGGGAGGAAAGCAAAAACCTCAAATTTTCATTATTGCCAATAGTTAAGTAATTCTTTGGCTTTCTTGAAGAAAAATTATGTGATCTTGGACATCCTTTCCACAATCATTGTCTGTTATCCAACCATATGGGAGAGAATCAAGTTTGTTTTGGTAACAAATTTCATTCACATTATCAACCTATGAATGAGGGGTTTCCTTCATGGATACCAACTATATATCGAAGAAGGATTCTACAAACCTCAACTAATGTCAATAGCATTTTACCATGTGATATTGTCAGCATATCTTTTAATGACAATGGTAATTACACAACTATCATAGAAGCTATTAGGGTTGCTACAAACATAAGTGTATACAAATATGTGATATATGTCAAAGAGGTTGTCTACCAGGAATACATAGAGGTATTCAAATATAAGAGGAATATTATTTTTCAGTTTGCATTGTATTTGGTAAGTTGTCATTCGATCTTTGTTCATTCAATATTCCTTTTGTTTCTTACATTATATCTTCTTGTTACATTATTTTTCTAAATTTGAAATTTATATACCTAATACTGGAACAATAAGCAAATTTAATATAATAAATCTCCAATATGATGACAAGCTACAAATAGCAATTTAAACATCATATGCTTAACGCATTACATAGTTGGATTCACAAAGAATATAAATAAGTTTAAGAACATAGTCTTGTTGGCATGTGAATTCATTGCCATACTTAATTTCATTCCCTTTGATAATAATCATGATTACAATTGGGCAATGATTTCTTGCTTGCAATATCACCTTGAGAACATGAGAAGCCCCATCAAGACATTGCTCTACAAGTGGGAATTGATCTATCAACATTTTATCGTTGCATCTTTAAAAGCTACCAAGACACGATGTACATGTGTTCTCTCTACCAATTCTTCATGGAATGTGACATTTATGGTACAAAGAAGTCATCTTCAAAAATGTTGTTGCAGATTTTTGAAATCGAAATCTAATAGCTAGGAGCCTAACAGACAACCTAAAGGATGCTTGTATAGATTGAGATAGACAAGATCCAAATCAAAATACCAGGGCCTCCATGCAAAATTGTGCCATCATTATTGTCCCTGATCTCATTTAGGTAGAGGGATCTTTTAAAACATATATCTAGCGAAGCCATGGAAATGAATTATCTCTTACAATTAATCTTATTCAATTGATGTGATCTAACTTAGAAGTTGGATTGTATGGTTGGCAATGTCTATGCTTGACTCTGAAGTCTTTCATTGCTTTTGGATCTATTCCAAATGGGTGTTTTGAAATAGCATAAAAGAACACATGGTGACCATCAAAATTAAGGGGAAATTAATTGGATGTTGTTAATACTTGCATTGTTAATCCTAGATATGCATGGTGGGTTCCATTCTCTTCCATACATAACATTTTAAATACACACATTTTTATGGTTGTCCTAGGCAATTTTTCCCCTATTCTTCCTACATTCTCACAAATCACTCTACCACAATAATGGAATCACAAATATGTTTCATTAGCAAAGGAAACAATAGAAAACCTAGAAGACTAGATATTGGTACTTCTACCTCTGGTAATGAAGTTATCAAACTAACAAGAAATCCTAGTCTTAATATACCTAGACATCAAAATCAAATGATGCTAAGGACACAATCTTCTATATTGTATTCTTCTTTTGCAAATGATCAATGTATACATCATGGTAGAAAAGCATATTGCAAAGCTTGCAGTGTGCAAAAGATGACTACGCCCACATTGCCTGGAGAAAAAGAAAAGTCTTCTAGTCCCAAAAATCTACCTAAAAGAAATCTATCTCTCGAGAATACTCAACTCACTTTTCTGAAGCATAATGTCGTTGCAAACATACAATGTATGTCTTATAAAAGAAACTCTAAAGATCATATTCTGATAGAACAAAAGTTGTTAATATATACAAATTATTTGATAGCTTGCTTGCATCATAATCTTGATGATGTAGCAATAGATGTGCTAGAAATGAAAGGACATTTCTCTCAAATCCATCAAGTGATGAGTGGTAAGGATCTAACCAGTTGCATAAAACAAAATTTTCATATGCTATCAACAAATCTTGGGAGAATAGATCAAATACAAGAAGTTATTTCAGAAATCAAGAATCACTTGATGCCTCCTCGTCCACCTCCTTTTGTTTATAAACATAAAGAACATGGTCCTAGTGATATATGGATTGAAGCAAACCATTATGAATCATCTGGTAAACAATTGTTGTTAAAGGCAACATCTGTAGATACTAAAGATGAAATTGATTTCTTTGAGCATTTAGAAAAGGAGAAAATAAATAAATAAGCTCAATTAGTTGTACAAAATGTCGTTGAAAATGGGAATCTATTAAAAAGGAAATTCTTGAAATCAAAATGGTCAAACATGATCTAGAACCTTCACATACTAAGAATGAAGAAGATTATCATATTGGCATATCTCCATAATATGCTAGTGGATTTTCAGGAACTTTTGCAAATAAATGGATAGAGCTCAAGAAGAAATAAAATAAAGTTCCCTTAGATCCCTCAGATACCCTTGTTTCTATTATTTCTTTAGTTAGTGATCCATGACCAATTTCTGACTTTAGTTGTAAATATCAAATGATATCATGAAAATATTGCATGCATAGGAAGGATGGGCTAGAACTTAGAGAGCCCACTCCAAAAAATTAGTTGTCTTTCTTTGAATTGTCCTTAAGATTAACACGGGGTTTCACAGACCAATTAGAAAATTGGTGGACTTCTATAGGAGAAGAAGAGAGAAACAAAATCCTAAAAGGAGAAACTCCTTTAAAAGATTTGATAAAGGTTGTAGCCATATAATTTTATGGAGATGTCCCTAATACACTCAAGCACTATTCTGATCTTTTTCTATCTCAAAATTTGTGTGATTTGTCATTAATATCATAATAAAAATGTGTCATGCAGGATCTCTTGTACAAGAGAGAGGACCCTTTAAGTCCTTTGTATAAGAGATATTATATTTCATCTTGGCACGGTATCATTCCTAACCTTGTTAGGAAAAGGTTTGATGATCTTCAGATTGATGTAGATTCTTTATCTTTGGCAGGTACTCATTTAGAAAGAGAGAAAGCTTTACAAGAAGCATGTACAAGGAAAAAGCTTCTAAGTCTCTAAAAAACTATTTTAAATTTCTCACTCAACCTATATGTGATTAGTTCAAGGAAACATTTGATTTTGGTTGTTTTAAATTTGAGAAAAGACATTCTAATAAGTTTGTTTCAACATGTATTTGCTAGAGGAAAATATTCCAAAGTCACCAAGTATGTTCGACAACACAGGTATTCCAACAGAGGACGAACACCTTCAGTAACCACTCACATAACCAGATCAAAGATCAACACACTGATGTTTTCACGTGGTAAAACCCCTACGGGGAAACATCCACGGCCCCAATCAATGCGGCCACTTGGAGCAGTTTATTAATGCAAAGAAAAAGATTACAGAGAGATTTTACAAGAGAGTTTCTCACAATTGATCATCGACAAATGACCCTCCATGCTCTTTAAATAGAGATCATGGACCAATCGGGTGTTAAGC
>ML782393.1:87812-112438 GCA_009831015.1 Picea engelmannii | reverse complement strand
TCGGGAACATATCGTGACCGTCGGATTTCCTAACTACAAATGCATACTAATGCATACTAAAGAAACACACTTTTACCTAACGACATATTAGACCAAGTAGATCTTAACTAACTCCTAAGTGTCTAAATATCCTAACAAAGTATGGCACTAAACCTCCTTATAAGAGGAAGGATATTTTTTTCAAGAAGAGGCAGACTGCAATATCTTCAAGTCGTCGTTACATTTGCAAAGAGGAAATATATTGGGAAAATAAGTGTCCAAAGTGCCATCAATAAAAAAGGGGTGCAAAGCTTCTCTCCTTGTTTAGTACTTCTTTTTATCTTAATTTCTAGGATACTTGTACATAATCAAACCCATAAGTTGTATACTCAATAGATTATTCTTTTGATTTATCCACTAGTTGTTTAGACCATTCATCCACAACTGATATTGCATGTTTTTCACAATCATCTTATTTGAAACCTAAGAATTTGATTTCCTTTGTATCAAAATGATGTCCTTTGTTACTACAATGTCCCCCACCTCTTGATGAAGAGGTTTGGGAAGACTTAGTGGTCTAGGCATCCCCACTAGGCCATAGTCTCACACAGAGGGGAAAAGTCAACCAAACTAATATTATATTTTTAAGTTGACTTGGTGAAAAGGTAAAAAGAGTTAAAAAGGTAATTCAATGAAGGAATAAAAGCATTGGAGGTTGAGTTAAGAGTTAACCCTAGGGGTTAACTTAACTCAACAGGGAAACAAAAAAAAGTATAAAGAGAAGGCTAGGGCGCAACTCTCATTTCATCTTGGATATTTGGTATTTGCTTGTTGATGCTCTTGAGCATACAGTTTTGAGGGTTTTGATATTACAAACCCTAGAGAACAACTTAGTGGTGAAAGATCCCACTCACTTGTTCCAAGCTTGGTCTCGGGGATGAAATACTCCACCCACACCATTCTACATCCTTCATTTATTCAGGAAGATCAGCAGGGCCGTACCGGTTAGGGTTTTCCAGCGGGGGTGCACCAGTTGTTGAAGAGAAGTTCGATCCAGCCTATTGAAGAAGCTTTGGGAGATTTCAACATTAGGGTTTTGCTTACAGGATCTTGCTCATAAGTTTGGAGGCTTCTTTGAGGAGTTATCACGTCCCTATTATTTTCTACAGGTTGAGACGGTTTTGGGAGATAGAGGACGATTTGGTGATTCAATGTTTTTTAGATCTAGGAGGCCATAGGCCAGATCTGACCTTGAAACTTCTCTTAGGGGTTTGTAACTGCCCGATCTATCATCCTAGAGAGTTTTAGAGGATTCAGAGCCCTTATTCAGCTAGGCCGAATTATTGGTCATATTCAGGGTTTTAGGAGGGTCGTACCAGTTTAGGGTTTTTGCAGTTTGAGGAGGAGGCTTCAGTGTTTTGACTCCATACTTCAGGAGGAGGCTATCATTGCCCTGATCTATCATTGGGAGGGGTTTAACAATATTTGGGGGTATTCATCTTCAGGAGGGCCGAACCCTTGGTCTTCATTGTCTTCAGCAGGCCGTACCAACAGCTTGAGGGTTAGGCTAAACCCTAGTTTTGTAGTGGAGCATTCATCTTCTCTTGCAGCCTTTGGGAGGATTGATTTGTATCTCCGGGAGCATTTTGTATGCAACTCTTATTATTGTCTTGAAGCCATCTAAAGTTATTCCAGATCTGCTTTTCTATTTGTATCAGGTACTTGCTTTCTTATAATAAAGTTCAGATCTTGTTTGTGGTTCCTATCTTGTGTATTGTTGAGGATCTTCATATGTTGCAATGATTCTTGTATAAACTATGGCTGAATAATTGAATAAACCCCAAGGCCGAAATGTTCATGGCCAACTTGCATACATAACAATTAACAATCAATTCAGTGGTTAGTTAGTGTTCTCAAGAAAAAAATTGGCTTGGGAACATTGCAGTGACTCCCTTTGACATTTCTTCCCATATTTCCTCTCTGAATGACCAACTTGCTTCCACTCCTTCTTGGGATATTCATAAAAGGAGAGCCCAAAACACACATTTCTTGCCTCGCTTCCAAACTTTCACAAGAAAGCACAGTGGATGCCTACTATTCCTCTCCCCTCAACAAATATCACCTCCTTATTCTTAGTAACTCCACCAGAACAATCATCAGCCTCTCATCCACCTTCATCAAATAAGTATAAATCAAAACAGATGAAAAAAATAAAACAAATCAAAGTTTTGGAAGCTGGTATTAAGTCAAAGAAGGAAGAACTCCGACGAATAACTAAAGAAAAAGAGGAGTTATAGATTTTAAGTTTAGCATATGATTCCTTTTCAGACGAAGATTTAAGCAGGGAATTAGAAGAAGCAAATTTTGATGGTTCTAAACATGAATAAGACACAAGATTACAAACACATGAATAGCTAGCAGAGAACAAACCAATATTTTGTGAAATCAAAGCCATTAAAGACAAAGTAATAATTCCCATCTCTATCAAGGTAAAAGGTTTTAAAGGTTATACACTAGATACACAAATAGACACAGGATCGATGATATGTTGTGCTAAGTCGAGAGAAATTCCTCACTACTACTAGGAGCTACTCAAACAAAGGTTCGTGCCATCAATGGCGAGCCTTTGAATATAACCAGGTATACTCCCGGTTTCCCCATTATTATTAACAATTTGCAAAGCAAGGTCACATTTTATGAATACAATATAGGTGCAGATTTGTTATTGGGACAAGATTTTGTGCATAATCATTTACCTTTCACTTTGGGAATAGATGAGGTCACTTTATGCATAACGAGTGTCATGACTAAAGTCCCATATAAAAATTCTTATGAAGTCAAGATGTTAGATGTAGTGACCAACCTTGAAGAGCTTGAACCTTCATTGGAGAAGATCTCCAAAATTAAGGAGATAATAAAAAATGTTAATCTTTGTGGAGGATTTGTATTGGCTCTAGTGGCCCAAAAATTGAAATCTCAATGTACTTCATAAATCTCCAATGCATTGTAGTCTAGAGAGTGGTATTTTGTAGATTTTCTTTATAAAGAAAATTTCAAGAGAATACCACAAAAATTTGTTGCAATACCCATGTTACTAGAAGAGCAGAGGTATTGCAGGAATGAGATACATGAAATCTTAGAGAGAACACTAATTGAAAAAAGTAGAAGTCCCTGGGCAAGCCCAACCTTCTATGTCAACAAAAATTCTGAGAAAAACGGGGAAAGCATAGAATGGTCATAAATTACAAAAAAATAAATCAAGCCCTGAGGCCTCTAAGATATCCCATTCCAAATAAAGAGAGTCTATTTCACAAGATCCACCAAGTAACATCTTCAACAAATTTGATTTAAAAAGTGGATTATGAGATATTGGGATTTCTCCAAAAGATAGATACAAAACAAGGTTTGTAGTTCCCCATGGAAACTATTAGTGGAGAATCATGCCCTTTGGCCTTACCAATGCTCCTTCAAGATTCCAAAAGCACATGGAAGATACTTTTAATGACCTCCATTTTATTATTGTATATATTGATCTGATATTTTAATTTGTTCAAAAGATTTGAAAGAACATACAGAGCACTTGGAGATATTTTACTAGAAGGTATATAAGCATGGTCTGGTCTTATCAGAGAAGAAAATGGAAATTGGACAAACCAAGATCGATTCCTTGGTTTGACAATTGTAGAAGAAAGGAATCAACTACAAGAACATGTTCTAACAAAGCTAGTCTCACTCCTAGATGTGATTACAGATAAGAAGCAATTGCAAAGGTTCCATGGAGCTTTGAATTATGTAAGGAATTTCTATAAAGGCCAAGCAGAAGATGTAACATGCCTATACAAAATATTGAAGAAAGATTTCGTTACTTGGAAAAATCATATTGCAAAGGCAACACAACAAATCAAGCAAAAGGTGCAACAATTTCCAAAGCTTAGAATTCCCTAAGATAGATATCATTACATCCTTGAAACAAATGCATCTGATTATACATGGTCATGAGTCTTACTCCAAGATCATAATAACATTGAAGAAGTATACATGTATGCCTCTGGCACTTTCAAATGTACATAGATAAGATATCCCTCTAGTCACAAAGAAATCATTACAGTAAAAAGAAGCATTACAAGATTTAGTTTAGTTTTGAAACCTGCCCATTTTATTTTTCGAACATATTTAAAGCACGTGATAGGTATATTGAAGAATCAAAGAGTCTCCTCAGATGGAGCCTATGGTTGGAAGGTTTTGCTTTTGATATTTGGTATAAACCAGGAAAAGAAAATAGCATCAACAATATGCTAACAAGAGAAGCAAGCTTGAGAGTTCTTCATTGCAAGATGTTGAGTAGAGAAGATAAATGGAATCATATTATTAAAGAACTAGCAAGTAAAAATTATTGCTAGACTTGCTTTGTCAAAATAATGAAAGAATTCCTATCCCTGCAACAAATTCTTGAATCTTGGGCACCAAGATTCAATGTACATAACAACTATTTATTTTTTAACAGTTCACAGTTTTTACATGTGCAGGTTTTAGACTCAGGACCACATATTGGCCAGACAATCCTGGAAATTACAAATCCAACTTTAGATTTCAAAGAATGGTGTGAAATATGTGAGTTAACCAAACATAGAGGTTCAATATGGATAGTCATGGATTATACACCACGGGCTCAATATTTTTCTATCTTCCTGTCTAGATTTTATCCAAAGGATGATCTTGAACTAGAAGGGTCTCAAATGTTCACATAAATGACTACTGATATGTGGACAGGGGTTAAGCATTATTATTGGTTGTGTTTTGAAGTGACCTTCCAAGGAACAACATTGGATCTCATAGTTGAAGACCCTACAGATGGATAAAAGTATTGGCAACTCAAAACACATTTTCATTCACGATTCCTTGAAGAATTTGGCCTGGAAGAATTACAAGGATCTCCATTTAGATGAGTATTTAGAATACTCCCTCCGATGGCTCCATATCATCTTCACAATGACAATATGGAATATTTCATGGAAAACAAAGGCTTACATTTGACATATCAAAGAGATAATGAATGAATCATAGTGGGCCCTTGCACGGGTTTGTCTATCCTATTGTCCAATGTTTGTTGTCGACCATCTTATATTTTCTTTAAGTCAATAGTGGAACTAGTCCCCTCATGGACGAGCCTCGTAAGGAGGAGATAACTAGTGGAGTCCACCATTGACTCAGTTTTGTAGGAATCTTTCTAGAGATTGGTATTTGACCTGCATGCCAATTACTTTTCATTGTTTAATGCTAGTATCTAGTTATTGGTAACCTATTGTAAGTCTTATAAATGAGACTCTCAACTCCTCATTGAGGCAGAGTTTGAGAGAAAAGAGTGTCTTAGAATCATCGTTGGTTCAATATGCAGAACGGTTGCTTCGACTTATGGATTTTGTGTCTTTAAACCCGGTCAAAGATATTGTATATAGGGTTTGGATGTTTGGACATTTCAAATGCCAAGCCTTTTGGCATAGTTTTCTAAAATTTCCTCTGTAATATCATTTTGCAAGTTAATATAAGATCCAAGTTTCCTTGTCACCAAGATTGGTATCAAAGCCAAATCACTTTGTATGATTTTGATTGACGCTCTGTTCGAGCCAAATCCCTGGTTGTTGAAGAAATCGATACATAAGTATGACCCACTTTTCATTAACTCATGTTCAAAGTTCATTCAATTCTTGTTTGTCAATTGAAGCCATTCAAATCTTATAGGTCATAGTTTACAAACAATCATATATCATGTCTTTTACATGATTATTCATGGCAACTTCAATTCCTATAGTCAAAATATAAGATAATAGGTGTTTGAAATCGGTAGTGCAAAATTCAACATGAGAATAATTAACCGTAACATGTTCTGGCAAAGTTATTAAAAGTGTTGGATGTGTATTTTAAAGATTTTCTACACAGACATGATATATTATTTTAGAGGTCTTTCTTTAGTTACTGTTTAACACTCATTGTTTAAAAAAAATGAGAGGAATGCTAATGATTGTTATAATGTAATTTTTATTAAATATTTTTACGAAGATGTAATTACAATAATAACTCTAATAAGTTACTTGATCTTTTTTGGGATAAGACCCTTGGTTGTGTAGTTCATTACACAATCATTCCCTACATACTTTAATAAGATGGGGAAATATTTACCATAAGATTTGATAGATTGATCATTTTTAAAGTAGATTATGGGCACAAAAACAAAATCACCAAAGTTCTGAAACTTTAGTGTCAAAGAAGGATTGCCTCTCCCTCCGTCCAATCATTCATTGTTGTGGTTACAACTCACAACTCAACAATCCATACCAGTGTTCAAACTTTGTCTGTTGTTAAAACTCAACAATTTTGACGATCCCACTGTTGTTCCTTCACATCAAATAGGTTGATTAGAACCCTACTATTATAATTTCGCCAATAAACTCCACAAAACAAATTCACACACTTTGTTCAAAAAACACCAAAGAATACCACACATTCTTTAAAACACAAGTTCTCTATTTTGAGAAATTCAAGTTGTTATGAGTATATGTGTCTTAGTATTTGTTGACCGCCTCTTCAACTAGGGGGTCAACTCCATGTACCATGAAGATATGCATCAACAGATGCAAACATGTCGAAGACTTTTTGGTTCTACAGGGCATTTTTTGCTCCAGCACACAGTTTTGTAAGCGGGATTTCCGCACCCCTGCGCAGGTTTATAATGTTATAGATCCACATGGATCATGGTTAGGTCAGTTGCCTTAGGGTTTTTTCATTAGGAGAGTTCATTTCACTAAGTGTTTTTTATCCTCAGGAGGTTAATGTAGCCTAACTAGCTGGGTTAATCTCCCTGGGTTTTTCACTCCCACCCAATAAATCCTCCAAAGTGGTGAAAAGCGTTCTAATGAAGTCATCCTTGGGTAGCTGGTGTTTAGGAATGTTGTAAATGACCATGTAAGAGAGCACGCGAAATTTTGCAGAGTTTCGTCAAGTCTAGCTAGGTTTTTTTTTAAGTTGGGAATTAATTAATTAATTATGGGTATTTAATGTAAAACTTAGGTCCCGAGATATTTGATAGGGGTATTTGTACTCAAAAGAAAGATAATGAGACCCCCTAAACCCATGGACCAAGTTTCAACTCAATCAGACAAGTTTTGCTAGGTTTTTTGTCCACTTAGGAGTTTTTCGGAAAATGACAATTTTAATTGTCATACCTAGGACATGAGCAAATATCATTTTTGTAATAATGGTCCAAATCAGGTGAATTAAAAGTGAAATAGTGTTAAGAGAGACCCCACCTAACCTACCCATTCCTACCCTTTTAAACCCACCTTTAATTATTAAGCTTACCTTTTAATTAAAACCCTTTTGAAGTTCACGTCCCCCTTCCCCACGTGAGTATTTAATAATATATTAAATTATGGGTTGAGGGCCCCACCTCATGAGGTGCACCTTTCCTCTAAGCCTCCACTCCACACTCCAAGTCAACACCCTTACGCTTTCCTTCAATCCTCTTTTCCCTCACGTAAACTCACTCTCAACTCTCCCACGTAGCATTTTAACTCTCCCCTAATTGAATGTGTGGGTCCCTTCTCCTCCACGTACGTCCCTCCCTTCTTTCTCACGTCCATCATTTCCCTCCGCCAATTGCTTATCTTCAAGGAGTGTGCCAACACACTCCCAACACATTTCTCCAACTCAAAGCTCACGCTTTTACCTCACGGCCTTCCCTTTTAACTCACGCTTTGCCTCGCGTTTTTTTTGAAAACCCCACGCATGCTTTGGGAAGGATCTCACGTGGAAGGAGAAACATCAATTAATTTTTGGGAAATGTCTCACGTAGACTTGGAAACAACTCCTTTCAAAGCAAGTTACTACTCCTCCTTCAACTCATGCGTGGGCCTCCTCTTGCCATTTTTGCCCCCTCCTTTATTTGCTTTCTCCTCACCTCCTTGCCATTTTCCCCTCACCTTAAAAGCCTATCATCTCATTGGTGAATTTTTTCATTGAGTTGTCTTTCCCTTTGGATGTTTGACACTTGTTGAAGATCCAAGAGGGGTCTCTTGGTCTCCCAAGGCTATATAAGAAACCTCACACTCCCTCATTCATCATCATTCTTCACAGTATTGTTATGTGACCGAATTCTTCCCATCCCTCTCTCTCTCTCTCATTACTTCCACATTGCTTCACTGGTTTTGGCTCTTGAAGAGCTTGTAGCAACATTGATGCTACAACCTCTTCCCATTTAATAAAACATAAACTGCTTTGGAGGAAACTGTGGCGTTCAAGATTAGTCTGGATTTTCCACTTATTGTGAGGTGATATCATTCTGAATCTTTATGTGTTTTGGTAAATAGTTGCTCAAGTAAATTAGTTTACTAGGCTAGGTGAGGCAATAGTGTAGTTGCCCATCTATATATTTTGTGCATGCTTATTTAATAGAAACTATGTTGTATTGTTTATGCATGCAAGATATTATCTATTGTTCCATCTCACTTCTAGTTTAAGTTTTGCAGATCACCTCTATGAAGTTGTTGGGATAGCTTCAAGAATGAATGTACCCTCATCTTCGCTTACACTTCACTAGCATTCTATGTCCCTCTTCATCATTCTTTCAGATTCAGTTTTTGGTATATAACATGCTTAGATTGGTCACTTAATCATTACAATTTTATGGTTTTTGTATGCACGAAATTTCTGCCTAAAAACAAAAATTTCATAACTTTGTTGAGTGTGTTGCAGTTCAAATCAGCAAGCAATAGCTTGCTGATTTTTGCAGGTTCTTACCAGGACAAGAGGACATGTTATCCAACCCCATACACAACACACCCTCAAAACAACTCCTTGAAGTGGTAACAATTTCTCATCCTTCTTTCCTCTCCAAAATATTGTAAACGCAAGCCGAAAGGAGTTGTACCCAAGCGACTTGCTTCCCTTTCCTTCAATCTTTACTTTGCAAGTTTAGATTAGTTTTCTTTTTTGTCTTTCCTTGCTTAGTTTAGCTAGATTAATAGTGATTTGTACATGCATGCTTAGCTAAAATAATCTAGAGTAGATGCAACACAACTAATTAGCTTAGAGCCCGTGGAGGCATTGTGTTTTTTCTTTTCTACTTCTCATTCAGTAATCTTTTCATGCAATCTCTAATTGTTAAATCGTAATCCAACACACATGCATCAAATAACTGGTTAATTAATCTTTCATTTCAGTCATCTACTTCACATGTAGTAATCGCTCTTAGATCTATATTTTAATACATGCATGCAAGTATTGGTATCTCCAAGTGATAATTAACCATATTTAATTTTTGCAAGTTATATGTTTTTCTTTACATTTCATATGCAATCTAATCTTTTATAAGCAATTTAACTTACGGTCTTGTGTTTCAAAGGCCTCAGCCTTCATCATTTCCAGATCTCAATTTCACAAACTTTTTAGTTCTTACCTTTACATGCGATAATTCAACACTTAAGAACTAAATCTGCAATTTCATTGTTAAGAGTTCACGCCTGTCTTCAGTATTTTGGCAATCCTTTTTTAGCAAGCTACAAGCACTCAATCACACTTCGCAATATTTAGCTCATAGGTCTAAAATAAACTAATTAGACTTAATAAGACACCATAACACACCATCTTCACCATTTAAAATAGGGTTTTGAGGAAAGCCACAGAATGTTTTCGGAAGTACTCGGCCTTAGGGTTGACCTGTGAAGCTATGGTAGGCCTCGTTGCCTCACTTCTTGAGCATCCAACAACCACTTGGTAATAGGGGGAGGAGAGTTTTGGGTTGACACCTAGATAGAGCTAAAACTAATCTCACACTTAATCACTTAATTTAATTTTCAATTTACAACATCAACAATACAATTACACACTTGTAAGCTCACTGATCTCATTGTCTTTCAATTTACATTCATATGCAAGCTATCTTTGATGTGTTGTAGAAATAATATCTAAGTGGTTAAATCTTTCATTTGGAATATTTGGCTTTCCACGTTTTTCATCTATCCTTAATTCTTGTACTTGTGGTGTGATCCTTCAAGAAGTGTCCATCCACCTGGAAGCATTCTCTTGATTGGGTTTTGAGTGCTTTGCGTCTATTGGCCATTGAAAAGCAGTCCAACGAAAGTCTATCTGTTGTGAGCATGCTTGGCTTGATGTGTTGATGGTTGTTCATCTTTGAATATCTTATTTCCTGCACATTTCAAGCACTTGTTAATATTTTGTATCTAGTCTTAATCTGTATATCTTAGATATTCTTTTGTATCTAATTGTATCTATCTTTTTGTAATCTTTTGTAAACTTGTAATTATCTCGTAACGAACATCCCCCTAACTTAGTTGACCCCATTGCCCAATCTTAGGCACTAGTTTTAGTTGCCCTAGGAAAAGGTTTGACTCTCATACTTAGATAGTTGCATCTTTCATTTGTTGATTGACATCATAGGCTAGATTCCCCTTAACCTTTTAATTAATTAAAACCAACTCCTAGAACATTAAATTCTTAATCTCATCTAGTAACTAGGGTCTACCCCCCTTGGCTTCTCTAGGAGTTAGCCTAGACGGAAGAGGTAAAGTGACAGCGTGGACTTTGAACCTAGGCATTGTGCCTCAGGACACACTAAGTGAATAGGACTTAGCTCACGTCTGGAAGTGTGTATAAGGACGGCAACCGTATTCATGCACTAATCTTCCATATTAGACTACCAAATTTCTACTCCTCAATTTTATTATATCACAAATCTACATCACTCAAGTCAATTCCTAATACATTGTGTAGTGGTCTTTGTTCCTTGATTTACGTGTTGTAGTTTTTGCATACAACATTATTGTGGTCATGGCGTTTTCATGACAATTTTTCCTGTTTACCTTTGTGGCTTGTGTTCAAATATTCCAATATAAATGTATTTGCATGGAATCTACCCTAACTTCCACTTAAACTTATCATAATTTCACTCATTTGTGGTCTTGTGATTTTTCACAAAGAGATCTCCAACCTTTACCTTAGCATGAGTTTTTGCACAAAAATCCTTTACCCTAGCATGTGTTTTTGCATCCTTTTGTGCATTTGACTTTTTCTCGAGCATGCAACATGTGCCCAAGACACCTACAATTGTATGTGCCAATTTTGCCTCCTTTGGATCAACCTCGATCTAAGATTTTTTTTTTTTTATGAAGTAAATATTTACTTGTATATATATTATTTCCAAAAAAACATAAAATAAATACTTCAAGGTTGACTTGAACTAATATTTAATTCCGAAAGACAAATATTCAAATACCTCTAGGTCGAGTTGAACTTATCTGTGAATAAATTTTAGGTCGACTTGCCTATTCTATCTACCTAGCACCAACTTGATTTAAGTGGCCATGTCCCTCCATGCCTTCTCTAGTCCCTTGGTGCCTTCGCCTTCCTTGCCTAGATGCATTTCTTTATGGATTTGATACCATGTCGAAGATCCACACACAAATACGTATAGAAATACAAAGCAGAAATGGAAGAGAGAAAATATGATTGACTTGATTATTTAATGACAAAATATGATTGACTTTGAGTTACGTAACACCTTTTTCTAAATTCATTTATTTGTGACATAGTAAACTTAACTTTATAACCAAATATACATCATACTACATATTAACAAAATATAAAGTAACAACCATTACTTAAATATAACATCAACATGTACAATCACCATAGGAAACAAAATATTGGCCACAAGTCATGTGTATTATCCTCTTGTCGGTTTCCTTCCAATTGAAACTACATGCAACTACACATGCTTCTACTCTACATGCAACTACACATGCTTCTACAATTTCTTTGGGGGATGTAGGGATAGAAGAGAGACCTTTTGTTAGTTTTGTTTGCCATTTATGCATCTCCTATGGAAGCGAGAAAACATGGTTTAACATATATACGAAGTTAGAGGAGTATGTCGATAGCCAAATAGGTCATTAAGGCCACAAGGGGAAATGCACCTTGGCAAATTCTTGCTCGTCATCACATTCAAAGTGTTATCCATGTAAATGGTATAATACGTCCTTTCTTAATCTATGACATAGTTGGCATAACTTGATTTCAAAATCTCATTTCTTAAGTATTCTTGATAGGATCTAAGAAACTTAGGAACTAGTATCCAAATAATTACATTGAGACCTGAGGTACCTAAAGCAGATGAGATTTCACTACCAAATCAATTTGGACCTTTTATTTTGGATAGGGACATGGTTGTTTAATTTCTTCTTTTACAAGAGAAAGGTAGGTGAAGAAAGGCTTTCATACATGGGGAGATTTATGGGTCTGTTATCCCTTATCCTAGGGATAACTAAGGAGATCAAGTCTCGAGGCCCACAGGTCCTAGACATGGAATGCCGCGAGTCGAACGACTTGAGTATGGCCCCAGAGGGCCCATCTTTTCTTCAGTGCAACCCATTTATCAGCAGCAACAACATCCATCCCACCAACTTGGTCCTATAGTAGTAGTAAGTCTTGCTCCATGAGGTAATGAGTCTGGGTATCATGGTATGTGTCACTTTGATTTTTGAAGCGCTTGAATATGTTGAACTGAACTCTCCTTCATTTCATAACGTTTTCTTGGAAATTATGCTCTTTAACTTGTTCATACCTGGGAGGGTGACATAATTCCCTAGTAAGCTGGTTCCCTTTTAAGATGAGTTCCCACTAGGTGGGTCTATGAAAGGGAATCGTCCATTCCCTCCATACTTACCATTTTCCATCATTATTCCTCTCATCTTCCCCTACCTTGGTTCGGGCATTGGGTTTGCCACACTAGGAAGGGTTGTACCTTGCCTTGTGGGAAGAAGGGGCTAAAGGCCCAAAGGGTAAAAGTAGTCGGCAAGAGTTAAAATCCAAAATGAAACCTTTTAGATGCTTCGCCCAGGGATTCCCGAGAAAACAATAAAAAGCTTCTCAGTAAGAAAAGGGGACCCGTAAGATAAAACAAAATTCAAGGTACTAGTTGGTGGATGGGAGGTCTGATCATGAACCGACCTATTCGGTCCATTGGCATGTAGCGATATGACACTACCATCTATCTGGTCACCAAACCAGGGTAGTGGCTCTTGGTGGCATAGCTAAGAGAAAGGGGGTCTCATCACGAGCCAACCTTCTCATTTCCGTGAAATGCTTGTGGGTAACGTTGTCACCTCTAGTCACCACGCTAGGACAATGTACCTCGCCTTTTCCCTTGAAAATAAAAGACCAAAAGCAATAATAATAAAAGGCATTGAATGAGATCGGAAAGGAATCCATGATAAGGTGCAACTTGACCTCTACAGAGGCACCCACATACAAGACCTACATTTCCCTATTGTCACTGTACCCTCTGTCCAAACACTTCCCCTACGCCATTTCACACACTTACATGACCTAGATTGTCTCTCACTTGGGAAACACCCCAAACTTAAGGAGGATTAGCCCAATAGGACATCCTGAGACCCTCTCCAAACCTGACTTGTTAAACTGCATAACATCTTTGAGCATTTGTCTGGGTAAAGGGGGGTTTGATGCACATGTTTGGGTAATTTGATTATTAGATGTGATTGACATTGCTATGATACCTGTGACTTATGAACCCCTGGAGGGCGTACTTGTTGTTGCTACCAGACTTTTCCAGGTCGACAAGTACATATGGGGGAATGATTACGTCGGACCTCCATGGGGTTGAAAGCCCAACTGATTGATGTTGTAACCCCACCAGGGGGAAAAGAGAAACCACATAATTGCACCAGGAAGAAAGAAAGACATTGCACCAGGGACACTCGGGAAGACCTAGACCTAGGGGGGTCTTGCCCTTCCTCTTGGACGTTGACCCTTGGAGGCCCATGGCGTCATCATTTTGACCCTAGATGTCATCCAGTCAAGGTTTGCATTTATGAGGATGGTTGTGTGTTAGTTGGCATGTGTAGCAACATTTGGGGCCTTTGGAGGCCCAACGATTTTCATCTGAGGGCTAACGTTTCACCCTAGGGGGTTAACATCACCCTAGAAGGGCATGATGTCACCCTTGGATTTGATTTTAGGGTTTAATTAATGACATTTATGTAAAAACTGGATTTTTGATGTAATTTGGCCATGTTGGCCTTTTGATGACCTAATTTAATTAAAGATCATTCATATTGTATAAATAAGAGAGAAAAACCCTCATTTTTTCATGATTCACTCATCACACAAGTGTGAGGTTTGAAATTTGCGCCTTTTTCAAGGATTATTGGCTGAAATTTTAGGCGTACTTCTTGGAGGAGGCTATTTTTGGTGTTTCTTGGCTATTTTCATGGTGTAGGATATTCAACTAGGGTTTAAGCTTGATTATTCTTGGTGAACTAAGTAGAAAATATGCATTTCTTCATTGTGATTGAATGCTTATGGTGAATTTTACTTTTTCATGTCAAAGATTATGAAATTGCTTGCTTGAAACCCTAGGAGAAAGGAATAAGTTATTATCCTTTTCTCTATAATTTTCTACTTGTTTAAATTTCTCAAGGAGCACCATATCTAGAAGTAGATGCTAGAGCCCTACCATTGTAGCACTCTATTAACCCTAATTCATTGCCTATTGGATATTTTATTTCAAATTGTCTAAGGAAAAGAGAAATCGCTAGGGCCTAAGTTTCTTTACTTTCTAGCAATTACCTCTAGGACTTGAATGTTTGAGGCCTTGAGTTATGTTGTTGTCCTTATACACACTTGCTAACGTGGACTAAGTCCAATCCACTTAGTGTGTCCTTGGAGGTACAATGACTAAGTTCAAGCCCACTGTCACCTCAACTTGAACTTCTTCCGTCTAGGCTTAATCCTAGGGAAGCCGAGGGGGGTAGACCCTAGTTACTATGTAAGTTAAAAGATTAATTCTAGGAGTTAATTTTAATTAGTTAAAGGTTTGGGGGAATCTAGCCTATATGAGAGGCAAATAATGCAAGTGCAAATCTTTCAATGCAAAGTCAAGCCTTTCCCTAAGACAACTAAGACTAGTGCCTAAGGTTGGGCACAGGGGTCAACTAAAGTTACAACAATAGATTAGAAAGAATAACTTTACAAAAGTTTACAATCAGATAGATACAAGAAATGCTTTACAAAAATTACAATTGGACTACATACAAACAATTATTAATAAGAATGAGAATGCAAAGAATTAATAGACGATACAACAATATACAATTATTGACAAAGAAAGAAACAAACACTAATTAGATCTAACTTGAAGCAACAATGAACTAACTTGATTTGATTGTGCAGGGAAGGAAAAGATAATTCAAGATAACATCCACAACACAACACAATAATTCAACAAACCCAAACAATGAAGTGCCCCACAAGGTGCACAACTTCAAGGGGTTATTGAATGGCTCCAATACACAACTTAAAGAGATGAAGAACCAACAAAAGAGCCTCCATGGGATAAAAGCGTGCAACTCAAAGAGGAAGGAGATAAAGCATGAAAAAAGCCTCCAAGGGCAAGAGATGTGCAACTTCTAGTTCACTAGTTAACCATCCACAAGTGCTCAATAAAATTGTATGAGAAATAACTTGAATGAAAGTGCTTGCAGAAATTAGAGAGAATGAACCATAAAATGAAAGTGTAAATTTAAACCAAGGTTACTTTGTGGATATATTTTAGGATTAATTAGGTTGATTAAGTGAAAGTGAATCCTAAACTATGTGACTTCCCTAAAACTCTTCCCCGCTTATACCAAAAGGACTGTTTGGTGCTCAATAAGTAAGGAAAACAAGGCCTAACCCTAGCTCCACAGGTCAATACGGGAAACAAGGGTGCTCAACAAGGGGGACACCTAGTGTCGTGATCTAGTATTCCTTGACGCCTCCACAATATCTGTTTTTGATGGCAAAGTTTGGACAATGATAGGTGTTCTAATTAAACTAGTTTAATTGAAGCCCCTAAAGATCTAAGGTTAATTGAACCTTAAAGATTAATTAAGTTAAGTGCTTGAAATAAAGAGTGTTTGACAAAAGTAAATAGCAAGAAAGTAAAAGTACTTGAAAGTAAATTGCATGAAAGTAAAAGTACTTGAAAGTAAAGTAACTTGCAATAACTTGAAAGAAATAGTAGATTACTTGAAGGAAATGTAAATGCTTGAACTTGAAAGAAAAGTAAATGCTTGGAAAGAAAATAATTGCTTGAAAAGAATACACAAGTAAATTACTATGCCTCCATGGGCTTAAACAGATAACGATGATAAGTTTCTAAGATCTAAAGATAATCAATGAACATAAGCAATAGAATCAAGAAAGCATCATTTATCTACCTAGCCTTATGATTTAACATGGTTGGCTTGGCCAAACACTATGCTAGGTGTAGGCAAACAATTAAGAATGATTAAAGAACTTGAAAGAAAATCTAATCTACTTGCAACCACAACAAGTGCACAAGGTGGAGGAGAAAGCCTACTGATTTTGTGCCAAAGTGGGTGAAAAACAAATGACTTGGAAATAATAAGAACTTGGAAATGAAACTAATCCTAGCCACACAACCTTGTCTGAAAGACAAGTGGGACAAACTTAAAGAAAAAAATAATGCTGAAATAAAACACTAACAACTAGCCATGTGGTTTAGCATGGTTGGCTTGGCCAAACACTATGCTAGGTGTAGGCAAATAATGAAAAATATTTGCAGAAAATTAAAGAAAATTAAAAAAGTTCAAGCCCAAGAGACTCTCTTTGAGATTTCTTACAATGAATATAAGAGGAAGAAGTGTTGGGAATATGTTACCCTAACTTAGGAGGTTATTCTTTGACTTGTAGGTGTCCCAAATGGGTTGTAAATCCTCCTTT
This sequence comes from Picea engelmannii, assembly GCA_009831015.1. Classification (NCBI taxonomy): domain Eukaryota; kingdom Viridiplantae; phylum Streptophyta; class Pinopsida; order Pinales; family Pinaceae; genus Picea; species Picea engelmannii. The sequence continues at coordinate 95,641 of ML782393.1, read as the reverse complement.
ATGTCACCAACCTGCAAAAAATCAGCAAGCAAAAAACTTGCTGGAAATGCTGCAAAATGTGACAAAAACTTGTGAAAATTTCTATTATTAAAACCATAAATTTTCTATGTAAATTTCAGCAAGTTATAAGCATATAAATGACCTATCCTAACATGTTAGTATGCCAAAATATTATGGAAATGAGAAGAAATATTTAACAGAAAATATTAGAGGCTAAATGTGGGTGAAATGAAAGATTTCCAAATCTGAAATATTCTATTAAACCACTAGATAATCCTGAAAATCTTTGATGCAAAGCTACAAGAAACTAGAGGAAACAAGTAGATCTAGATTGTAAACCAAAATACTTTGAAATACACAAATAGAAGCTCACTAGATCTATGATAATACTATCATAAACCTACCCAAGGAAAATACTTTGTTTGGTATTCCTACTATCAATCTCTAAGCTAAGCATGCATAATAAAAACCAAAAGAACAAGATCACCTCATAAAAATTATGGCACCAAGAAGACTCTTAACACCATGTATCCTCCAAAGATTTTCTTTATTCAATGGCAAGCTTGAGCAAATACTTGCCACAAGCTTGAGAGAAGAGAAAGAGCAAAAGAGAGCAAGAGAGAAGAGTGAGAGAGGAGAGATTTTGGCATAGTAACAATATTGAGAATAGATGTGTGAAATGAGGGAGGGGTGAGCATTCTTTTATACTTGGGAGATGAGAGAGATCCCTCTTGGATGAGTTACAAGTGTCACACATCCAAGAGAAATAAACAAAGTCAAGGAAGAATCACTTTAGGGTTTTGGTAGTGAGTTAGGGTTTGAGGGGTGAGGTGTAAAGGGGGAAAACACCTTTTCCTATGGTCAAACATGAGGTTAGACACCAAAGGGGGCGAAATTAGGGTTTATGTGTGTTTTTTTTTTCACTTAAACTTTTTAATTCCCACATGTCAATTAGCAAGAGAACACCACTTTAAGTTGTTGGCTAAGCAAGAGGGGGGTTCTTTAAGTGGAAAATTATTTTTCCAACTTAGGAAAAAGGTTAGGAAACCTTTTCCACTCTCTCTCAAACCTTTTTGCTTCATTTTTACAAAAAAATGACATTTTGACTTTGTTAATTAAGCAATTAAATAGCTGACTCTAGACTGACTTGGACTCCTCATGGACAATGACCTAGCAAAACTTGTTCAATTGAGCTGAAACTTGGTCCAAGGGTGTAGGGGGTCTCATTCCATTTATTTTGAGTACTCGCACCCTTATCAAAAATCCTAAGAACCTAGTTTTTATTTACATAAAAAATAATTAAAATTACCATTAACTCAGTAATTTTAAAAAATAAAAAAAAATTACTTAGACTCGACAGAATTCCACAAGACTCTAGTAGATGTCTAGCATGATCATTTACAATAATCCTAGACCCTAGTCACCCATTGGAATCGATTATTAGAATTCCTTTCACCACTTTGGAGGATTATTGTGGGAGTGAAAAACTCAAGTGTAATTAAAAAGGTTAGTTAGGCCAAATTAATTACCCGAGGAAAAAAAACACTCGATGAAAGGACTTCCCTAATGATAAAGTCCTAGGAAACTGACCTACAATATGATCCATGCAGACCCATTACATTATTATACCACGCAGGGGAGCGGAAATTCCAATTACAAAAAGACGTGTCGAGGTCGAAAATGCCTTGTAGAACCAATAAGTCTTCAACTTTGTTGCATCATTAGGTACATAGATTCATGTCACATGGAGTTGACCCCCTAGTTGAAATAGGTGGTCAACAAGTTACCAACACCTCTCTCATCTTCTCCATCTCCTTTGACTAAGTATTATCATTGCTATTTTCCTCTAAGAGTTGATGTTGTTATCATTGACTCCATTACCCTAAAAGGCACTAGTCTACTCACTACAAGTGATTGATTGATCAAACAACTTTCAGACCATCTTCCTTGGAGCATTTACTAACTTCTACTAACCCTAGATTATCCAAATTCATTAACTAACTTGCTGTTGTTCCAAAAGATTGCTACATCCATCTAACAACAACAAATTAACCTTAAAAGTGACATGTTATGCTAGCGAGACATTGCTAAAACTGCTTGTGGCTATCTAATATCAATTTGCCTAGTTAAAGCTATTATTTCAAGTCTTTTCTCAAGCATTTTGAAGCATAATTATTGTGGTTGTTACAAATTTATCATTGTTGTTATAAACTGTTATACTGCTGCAATTTTATATCAGCTAGTCTATTTTCTAATAGTTCATTGTCTTATGAAGCATTAATATCATTTTGGTACTTGGAAAGTGCCATTTTTTCTCTTTGTTATTTTGTTTTGGGCACGTACACAATATTACTCTTTTGCTTTATCTCTAATAAGACTCAAAGAATCTTTTTACTCAAGTGACCCGTGAGAGGGGAGGGACTTTCCTATATCGTTTTCCTTAGCCTTCTCAAACCCTCATGTCACTGGGGACGTCTTCCCTGGGGTACCGTGACATACTCCTAAATAGAAAGGGGTTTCCTATTAAGGTGATAGTGATAGGTCATTCCTAGTTACACCAATTTTGTATCCACTTGCCTTGAGCTTTGAGCAAGTACAAATTGTGCGATAATAGGGACAAACACTCGGGGAGCTAACTAACTTGGAGACTTCTCTATAAGGCTTGAAGGCTCTAGGCTATGGATAAGTCAACCAACATTGAAATTTATTAGATAATTCTAGACATCAACTTGTTCAAGTTGAACTTGGATGCTTAGGGACCTATTTGGGAAGATTGAACATGGCCTTGTGGGAAGCCTTCCATGGAATTATGGAACCAAGAAACTCTAGTTTAATATTTGGCTAATTAATCCCCTTGCAGATTGACTTGATAGGAAATGAACCGTTCAAGATAATGAAACATGATGGCTTACGAGGTGTCAAGCTATCTAAAAATCCCAACTCTTCTTTTAAGACGATAGTGCTGGGGTTGTTGATACTCAATTATAGTTTAGCACTAAAGGATAAGGTACATTGTTGCAGTTTCATAAACTGTTGATTCATGGTTTGTGACAAAGCTAATAAATGGTTGATTCATGGTTTGTCACAAAGCTAAAATTGCAAAGTTTCCAAAGCTTTTTGGGAATGGGTTGTTATTGAACACATCATTATCTTTATTTTCCCTTCATTTGAAATGTGCCATTTTTTAGGGCAAATGGATGGTTTGATAATAAGAAGACACATTTAGAATGTCATCAAATTGATTGACATATTCTTTTTATGGAAAAGATGATGTCATCCATGCAAGTTGCAATTTGTCAATTGGGTCTAGCTCGGATGGTTGAGAAGAGAAATTGTTATACTTCCCACCTAAGTTCAAGTCCCACTTATGATGTGTTTGCTCTTCATAAGTCAATTGTTAATTGAGGAAGTCAAGATATCTCCAAATCTCATTCTCCCTTATGGACTTGATCAACAAATAAGTTGTAATAAAAATAAAGAAAGATCATGAAAAACTAATAATATAACTAATACCCTATACATGATGCCTCCCTCAAAAAGTGACCACAAATAATAGGTCAAGGTTTGTAATTAAAAATCATCAAAGTCACATTATGAGAGAATACTACCAATTCCTGGGTTGTGTTACTAATGACATAAAAATATGAAAATGTAAAAGTAAGCATTATTAACTTTGAAGGGGATTCAAAGCTAATAAGCAAACAAGATCAAAGCTTACCTCCCTCATGGGAGTTAGAAAGTAATATGCTATGGTGCAGGCAAGCGGTTAAATATATGGAAGAGCATAAATATGCCCATGTTCGAAGAACGGGAACACAGGCAGCCAACTGGTTGCCAAATTTGGCAACATCCTTGAAAAGAAGTATGCCTACCGTTGTTTCCTCTTTATAGAGAATGAGGGTGTAAGGTTGAGCTTCTAAAGCGCGCCTGAGCGTAAATACCCCCTCGCCCTGAGTATTGAAAGAGCGCGCAGCTTGATAGATCGGGTTGGCGCTAGGATCCCTTGAATATACAAGCAAAGGACATACAGGCGAATTATCCTGCCACCTTACAAGCAAAGGACATGCAGGCGAATTGTCCTGCCACCTTACAAACAAAGGACATGCACGTGAATTACACTGAAGAAGGTTTCTATTCAGGTTGTAATGACAGAGTCACCATGATTTCAATTTCTATCTTCTCATTCTCCTCCTCTCAGTCTGGCACAAGCATCGCCGAATCGGGTAGAAGGGTGAGACCACGAACGAGAGCAGTTGTAGTGTCTGAAGCTAAAGTTGATGACCCGTTTGAATCGAAGAGTGGTCTCAGTCCTTCATAGAGGAGCAGGAATATTATGTTAGTTCGTCTAACCCTGTCTCTCAAACACCCAAAAAAACACTGGTATCTGTGGATATGAAGTATTATGCTGTGTGTGAATTTGAAAAAAAAACTTAGGGACATGGATGAATGGAATGTAGACAGGCAATCTAAATTCGAAGGAAAAATGGCAGCCCTGCAAAGCATCCAGAAATGCCTGGAGTATCTAGTGTGTTTTATGGCGAAGCAGGAACTCCGTCTACATAGAGGAAAAAATTCGTGCGGGCCCGGAAAAGAAGAAGCGCTCCTCGTGTGTTTATAGCTCTGTATTGCCTTCTGCCAGGTAGTTTCAGTTTTATTATGTTGTCTGTGTCCGGTTTGAAAACATACGGGTATCCGTTTGTGTACTCTGTTGTTAAATTATGTCTATGTGTCTAGTCTTTTGGATAGTAAGGTTTCTATTTTGAGTCAGAAGGGCAGAATGTTTACTATTAGCTATGTTTTGGACAAATCAGTATGTAATTGTATCTCCAGATATGTGTACAGATGACTTTCAGTTTTTGGGAGGTTTAATTTAAAAAAAAAAAAAAGTTCTTTACCCAAAAAATATCAAAATAGAATAATTCTATCTTTGCCAATCACCTGTCCGTACAGCTGACATCATCAACACGAGTTTTACTGTGCTGCAGTAGTAAACTAGGGTAGATCCATCTTATCTTCCGATCTATTAAGCACTAAAAGGGATGAAAAGAACCACTAATATGCAACTCTGATTCCAAGTTAAGATAGATATGTGCTGGCGTGCTTTATATATATATATATATTAATGCTTGGTATTATTGCACAGAGACTAGTGAGGGGCTTTACAGCCCAGTATGATTGAGATGCTGTCATGTATGTGGGTAACACTTAGATGTCAGCTTCAAAACAAATAAGATACTTATAACAAATAATAATAATATTATATGTTAGTCAAATATAAATAGAAATAGAATTAAAATCTCTCTCTATATAAAAGAGATAAGATAAGATAAGATAATTTTATTAATATCCAACAAATGACCACAAAAATAGGTCAATGGGACTGAAGAAGACAGTAAGTATGAATACAATGTGGGAGTGCAAGCACAACTCCTAGATAATGCGGAAAATAACATAAAGAAAGAAACCTATGGTAGTACAGCCTCAAAACACATGTATATGACTGTGATTCTGTGACAAAAGGTACGGTGATCCAAAATAAAAGTGATAATGTCCAAGATAGTGGACAACTCAAGAGTCTGTCAAAAAAGAGAGAGTGAGAGAGAGGTTTGACGATCAAACTAATGATGTCAAGGTCTCTTGGGTGTGATGGCCGAGGGAGAGGGGGGCGAATTGGGCACTGGCTCGCTGTTGGAGTCCTCAGGAACCATCTGGGGGTCCTGCTGTATGATCCTAGGGGGATGTAGGAGCAGGGGATACTCCTAGCATCCGAGCTCGAAAAAAGAAGCTCTAGATAGATCTCTGGCTGCTTCTCAAAGGAAAGATTTGATATGTACACCTAAAGGAAAGATCTAGATTTACACAAAAAAAGAAATACTACAAATATGAGATTTAAATAAAAATATCTTTATTCTTCTCTTCATCTTAGCCTAAATCCATCTTAAATGATCAAAAAATTTACATCTGAAGTGATTTGATCTCTCTCGGTGCTGGTTAGATCTAGACTTAAGATGGATCTATGCTGGTGTAACTCACCATCGATAATGTGGGTTGATAAAAGACAGTCAATAATAGTGTCAAACACAATTGCCTCAGATTCCTCTTCTTCCAATAGTCAATATGATTTAGGTTTTATAGTGTTATTTTTATGTGTACACGTTCCTAAATGAGTTTTATAATTTATTTTGCTCATATTAGATTTATTATTATTATATTTTTACTTTTGTATAATATTTTATATTGGGTCGACATATGTTGAGGTAAGCATTATGGACATGGGATGGATGTTACAATCTCTTCAATACTGGGCTGTAGAATGCACAGAGAGAGGTCCACTACCTTTTGAAGAGGAAATTTGGCTTGATCATTGTTTGCCATTTCTGCTATTAGACTGCCTTAACGGGAGAAATTACTATGTTGATGTTTGTTAAAAAGGGAAATGAGCAGAGGTTGGAATGTATTGGTCCAGTTGGGATTTAAGCATTGCAACATAAAAGCAACAGGAAATTGCTATCAACATGCATCTCCAATTCATGTGAGATTCCATAGAATCTGTCAATTTCAGGGCTACTTTTAGCTTAACAGGGCATGCTCAAGAAGTTTACTTTTTATATTGAATGTACTATGATACAGCTAGATGTAATGTTTTGATAGCTTCTTGGGACACTTTGCAATTGTCAATGCAATTGAACAATAGCAGTTTAAGCTCTAGAATCATCCATAACAGCATATGTTATAGCCAAGACCACCTATGAGAATACGTAGATTTTGAGGGCTCTTATTTCTGGTTATCTTAAGTTATCGATTGTGCAAGCATGTCTCCAGAAAAGCCATCCATACTCACCTTATCCTCAATAGTCTCAATAATTGCTTCCAAATTTTCATTGTCTTCTAGCCCACGCAAATGAGCATCTATAAAATCCACCAATTCAACTATAGGAGTATCGATCCCTGCACTCCAGACAAACAGAATAATTATTATTCACTATTCAAATATATGCATGGAAACTCATGAAAAGCATGACTTGTGGTAAACCTAGGGGCAAGAGGAAGCTTCCTCCGGAGACAGAAAGACTAAAATGCATAAGAGAAACTTCGGAATGGAAAAGAAGTAATGACAATAAGAATAGGTAAAATTCAAATGAACATGCAAAATAGATTCTTGAAATGCACATGTGAAACTTGAATGGTTAAAATTATATTACAATAGGTGAATGAAGTAAACCTAGGAGCTGGAGGAAGCTTCATCTGCAGACAGAAAGGCTAAAATACACAAGAGAAACTTTGGAATGGAAAGAAGTAAAGGTAATAAGATCAGTTAAAATTGAAATCAACAAGCAAAATAGATTCTTGAAATTACAAGTGGAACTTGAATGGTTAAAATTATATCACAATAGGTAAATAAATTGTAATTGAAGAAAATGGGCTCTTTAAAGTTTTAAGTATTGTTAGAATTAGGGAAAAATAGAGAAAACAGTGATATTTTTATTTTTTATTTTTATTTATTTATATCTGTTCTCTAAAACAAATGTAGATCAGCACATTAAAACAATGATTTAAACAGATTTAAATATAGACAGCAAGATCTGAACATCTGAAAATAAATCTGAACATAAACTAAATTTCTGAGTGCAAAAATTAACCTTAGCTTACCTCTAGCTAATGAAGAATGTACCTGTCACATGTGGATGTAATTCTCTTGCATATGCTCAGATAATCAGCTTAAAGTTCGTGGATCTGTTATCGCTCAGTTTGTAGTCTAGGTCAAGTATCTGGAAGGTAAGGATCAAACTGGCGTAACGGGAGCTTCCCCACCCACTGTCACCTCGATG
>ML782393.1:40742-58816 GCA_009831015.1 Picea engelmannii | reverse complement strand
AAGCCTTGACGAAGAGGACACTGCCTTGGCTTGGTGGCCAGAGCTGACAGCATTACCCACTAGTATCTTCGCAGAAATGAGAAGGTTGGCTCGTGATGAGACCCCCTTTCCTTTGGCCATGCAACCAAAGGTCACTGCCCTGGATGGTATCTCCGATGGGCTAGGGTGTGTGTCTCAACACTGAAACCGATCAATGGTGGTGGTTTCTTCCAGAAATCCACAAAACAGTAAGGTTGGCTCTCCACCTCCTCTGGGAACTCTCAACATCAAATCATAACAATGCATAATGAGGAATTAAGTCAAATTCCTCCCTTTATACCTTTCCCCATCTAATTCACCATTGACCTCACTTAAGCTAGGTGCCTTTCCTCTTGAAGTGATTAATTAATTAATTAAGCCCCCCTTTACACCTTTTCATTCTAATTCTTCGTTGACTTAGGCTTAAGTGACTTTTCCTAAGTATTTTGGCTTAATTCATCGTTTAGCCATCAATTCCTCCTTATTTCTCCATCTTGTTCCCTGTTTGTGCCTTACTGTAGTCTACGAGAACATATAGACTACTAAGTCACTCCCTGCTGGCCTACTCTTGGGAACGGGACATCACAAATTTGAGGAGGATAGGGTTTTTCAGAGATCTCTTGAGTCGAGAGTTGGAGTTGAGGATGATGCAGAGTCTCCGATTACAGTCTCAGAGGGAGCACAGCCTCAGACTTCAGGTACACCAGTATCAGGGGTGACAGGGTCACCATGCACAACTTCAGGGTCACAGTTAGAGCATGTTCAGTCAGATGGGGCACAGACTTCAGATGGGGCATAGACTTCAGGATCTTAGAGTGTTGAGACGAGTCCCGAGGCAGTCACTCTTGGGTAGAGAGACCTTACTTCTCCGTTGACCACTTCAGGGAAGAGGAGACCTAGATGGTTTCAGGAGATCCTGAAGGAGGCCAGAGAGAATGTAGGGGAGCCCAAGAGCCAGATCAGAGAGAGCAGGCCACCAGTCAGATTGGGAACATATTTGGGACTAGTGACAAGTATCAGGGATACTGAGCCACAGACTTTTGCATAGGCAGTGGACCATTAGGTCTGGAGAGAGGCCATGGTAGAGGAGTATGACTCCATTGTGTGCAATGATGTTTGGGATGTGGTTCCAAGGTCAGTGGGGAAGTCAGTTGTGACTTTCAGGTGGTTGTACAAGACCAATATTGTTGTAGATGGTAGCATTGAGAAACACAAGGCCCGTTTTGTGGCACGAGGCTTCTCTCAGATTGAGGGAGTCGATTATGACGAGACTTTCGCACCAGTTGCGAGATACACTTCCATCAGGACTATCATTGCCATAATAACAGATATGGGTTGGAGCATTCACTAGATGGATGTGAAGACCGCATTTCTGAATGGCTTTATTGAGGAGGTGTATATAGAGCAGCCATAGGGGTTTGAGGTGAGTGACAGGGAGACTCACGTGTGTGTTTTGAGAAAGGCACTTTATGGACTGAAGCAAGCTTCCCGAGCTTGGTATTCACACATTGATACTTATTTGCTTCAGATGGGCTTCGAGAAGAGCGATGTTGATCCTAACCTCTACTACATCATTAGAGGTGAGGACACACTCATTCTCATATTATATGTTGATGACTTGTTCATTACTGGAGCTGAGGATCCCATAGCTGAGTGCAAGCTGGGACTTGCATCAGAGTTTGAGATGAGTGATATCGGATTGATGCACTACTTTCTGGGTATGGAGGTATGGCAGGAGGAGGGGCACATATTTCTTGGGTAGGGGAAGTATGCAACATATATTTTGAGCAGGTTTCACATGGAGGACTGCAAATCCATGTCTACACCTATGATTACCAATTGGAAGAAGCTTAGTGCTTCAGATAGCTAGTTGGTAGATGCCATAGTATACAGGTAGTTGATCGGTTCGCTCATGTATCTGGTTAACACCGGACCAGATATTTGTTTTGTTGTGAACACTCTTAGTCAGTACATGGTTGAGCCGAGGAGTGTTCACATGGTTGGGGCAAAACACGTTTTGAGGTACATTGTTGGGACTGTTGATTATGGCCTAGATTATGTTAGGGAGATGGAGTTAGTTTGGTTGGCTACACAGACTCAAACTGGGCAGGATGTACTGCTGACAGAAAAAGCACCGCAGGGTGCTGATTTGGTTTGGGGTCAGGACTTGTTTCCTGGTTTAGTTGGAAGCAGAAGCCAGTTGCTTTGAGTTCGGCCGAGGCAGAGTATATGGCGGCCAGTTTGGCCAGTTGTGAGGCCATTTGGCTTTGTAAAATGTTGGTTGGTTTGTTTGGTCAGGAGATGCCACCGACCGTCATTCACTGTGATAATCAGAGTTGCATAAAACTCTTTGAGAATCCAGTGTTTCATGACCAGTCGAAGCATATTGAGATTAGGTACCAATTCATTCGTGATTGGGTTCAGAGAGGTGTTGTTCAGTTGCAGTGTGTATTGACAGATGACCAGGTTGCAGATATTCTCACCAAGGCCCTACCAAGGGGAAAACATGTCTACTTCAGAGACAAGATGGGCTTGGTGAGGAACACCTTCTTCACCAACTTGAAGTCTCCTGTCAAGCCTTATAGGTGTCACCTAGTAGTGGCCTCAGCCTGACTATATTATACTTTCAAACTAATTCTTCAACTATGTTTCTTATGATACTATAAAGACCAACTGAATCCATAATGCTTACATTTTATGAGTCTGAATTTTCCTCTTCAATTTTGTCCTTCAAGTCGATTCAGTAAATCTAGAGAAAACCTTCCTATGAGATTCAGCCACCAAGCTGTTTCTTTCCTCTAAACGACACAAAATTCAGCAGGCTCTGTCATTTGTAGCTTGGGTGTCACAAATTCATGTGGAAGGAAATTTCAAAAATCTCTTCCCGTGCCTACCAGTTGATTCACAAACAGAAGCCGTTCAAATTGCAGCTTCCTAAAGATGATCCAGATTACTTGGATGGGGTTGATGGCTTGAGTTTGTGTTTCAAGGATTGCCCTTCTTCTGCCTCAAGAAGTGGCTTGGATCTGCAAAAGGATTTTCCACAGCAGTGTTGGTAATGTGCATAGATAGGGCTTGGATCTGCTCCTATAATCAACCCAGTCTTGTTGTTAAATAACCTCATATTTGTCATGGACCTGAGGTTGCTTCAGCCTTAGAACAGGTTGAGAATATTGAAGGAGACATACTGAAAACCAGAGATGATCTAAAACAAGCTTACTGCTGATCTGCAAAACAAACCCTAAGAAGTGGATTTATGGAGGCTCAAGTCTGCAACTCTTGAGCTCTTTTCACGCCCTAAGCTCTGATACCATGTTAGAATTAGGAAAAAATAGAGAAAACAATGATATCTTTTATTTATTTATTTTTGTTCTCTAAAACAAATGTAGATCAACACGTTAAAACAATGATTTAAATAGATTTAAATATAGACAACAAGATCTGAACATCTGAAAATAAATCTGAACATAAACTAAATTTCTGAGTGCAAAAATTAACCTTAGCTTACCTCTAGCTAATGAAGAATGTACCTGTCACATGTGGATGTAATCCTCTTGCATATGCTCAGATAATCAACTTAAAGTTCGTGGATCAAAACTTTAGGGTTTTGATCTCTATCATGAGTATAGGTAGATAGTTTTTCCAAGGGGAGGACTATGGTAAGGGCTGATGTAAACACTCAACAACTACTCAAAAACTGAACTGGATATATTATAACAGTCAAACCCTTTAATCAAAGGAAGATACCAACAACTGTAGCAACAAGTAGTAAAACCCTTCAAAGAAGACACCAACAAACATATATGGCAAAGAGCGAATTCACCCACAGGTAGGTACCCGTACAACAAAGGGAGATCCAACAAACAGTGGGAGGATGAGCAGAAACTCCCTGTCACAAAATGGCATCCAGGGGAAGGGAGGGACCCATAGCCTCATACACACAACGACAGCCACAAAGAAGGGCTACGACACCTCTATATACACAGCGATGACCACAAGGAAGGGTCGCGACACCCTTACACCAGTCCGTGCACCCTTACATCACTCTGTGGCACCATAACAGAGTCCGCAGGGGTTGAGAGAGATCCACGATAGAAAGGAAATCAAGGAGAGGTCTGTAATACCTCTAACCAGCAAGCATAAAAACAATCTGAAGATCCCAGCCAAACAAGAGTCCAAACAAATACCTTAGATCTGAAGATGAAAGATCACTAGGATAGCCGTACCATAAACAAAGAAAGCAATCTGAGGTAGCCGCAGCAAGTATAGGAAGAGTGAGGAGAGTGAGTGTAAGTGAGTGTATTAAAACGAGAGAGGGAGGGTTCCTTATATAGTTATGAAGAAGGGTTAAGGCTTTAAAATAAAATAATAAATAAATGACATTTTAATTAATAATAATTATTAATTAAAAGTCAAACAAGTCAAAGTGACTTATAAAAACCCAACACAACATTACTCAAGAAAGGAAACAAGATCAAACATAAGGGGTAACCATAAGACAAAGTCAAGGGGGTCCTAAATGGCAAAACATGTCCACATAAGTCTCATAATGACTTATAAACTTTTATCATCACTGCATAAGAGGGTACATCAACAATGTGGTCATGTCCATCTTCTCAGCTACTCCTAGGTCTCATGGACCATCCCAAGAGAGAGGAAGAAAATCACACATCATCACATCTTGGTACACAACCAAGATCCACCTGGTCCTAGACCAGGTTGCCCCAGAACACATTTGGGGGCCCTAGAACACATCTAGGGTCTTATCCACCAAGGTACAAGACCAAGGATCAACCCAAGCATTAAGCAAGGGTTCCCTGGAACATATCCAGGGGCCCTAGAATACATCTAGGGACTTATATCATCAACCACCAAGGAACACATCCAAGGATCAATCCAAGCACGGAGCAAGGATTCCTTGGAACACATCCAGGGGCCCTAAAACACATCTAGGGACTTACTGTTTGGTCCTTGACCAAGAACCCCAGTCATGTACTGGGGGCCCTCACTAGGGTATTTTTCCATGGCTCTCACTGCTTGGTCCCAAACCAAGAAACCCCAAGAGTGCACTGGGGGCCCTAGTCCTCAGCTAGGTTCTTATTCCATCCTCTCGTAGAATGGCTCTTGCAGCTGCACTAATTTCAACACTCCCTCTCAGCAAGAGAGGCATTCTCAGTAACACGAATGGCTCTTGCAACTGCACTAATTTCAACACTCCCTCTCAGGAAGAGAGGCATTCTCGGTAACACCAAGCTTGTTTCTAAAGTACACAAACTTTGTCAATGACAGAGGCTTGGTAAAAATATCTGCTATTTGTTTCGTCGTCGGAACATTCTGTATACTAAGAATATTCTTCTGCACCATGTTCTGAACATAGTGGTATCTCAATGTGTTTCGATCTGTCATGAAACATTGGATTCTCAGAGAGCTTTATACAGCTCTGGCTATCATAGTGGATTACTTGTGGGTTCCAACTCAGCACTGAACAAATCTGAGAGTAGCTTTCTGAGCCACAATACTTCTCTACTAGCACCACTTGCAACAATGTATTCTTCCTCTGTAGTGCTCTTGGGATATGGAACCCTGTTTCCTGCTGGACCAGGAGATCATAGTTGAACCCAAACTGAAACAATATTCGGAAGTACTCTTCCGGTCCACTGTATTTCCCATCCAATCTAAATCTGTATATACATGAAGCATTACAACTCCACTTGAGGTGTATCAAAGCCTATAGGCTATAGTCCCCTGAACATATATGAGAATAAGTTTGGCAGAAACCATATGAATATGTTTCGGTTCACACATGAACTGGATGAGGGCATTCACTGCATAACATATGTCCGGTCTAGTATGTACTAGATACATCAAGGACCCAATGATCTAACAACAAATGGTGGGGTTTTTTGGATCTAAACCTGTAGCCTCTTTAGGTTAGAAATCATAGGTGTGGTTATGGACTTACAGTTCAACATGCCAAATTTGCGAAGCACATCAATTTCATACTTGCTTTGTGAGAGAAATATCTCACCAGTTTCTACCACACCTCTAAGCCAAGAAAGTAATGCATAAGACCCAAGTTCTTCATTTCAAATTCTGCTGAAAACTCCCTCTTAGTTTGAGCTATCAAATGTTCCTCTTCTGTAAGGAACAAATCATTCACATATAATATTAAGATAACAATATGATTCTGTATAATCTTTATATAAAGATTGGTATCTGCTATACTCTTGGTGAAGCCAAGACTCTAAAGAAAACTGTCAATTCTTCCATACCAAGCTCTTGGTGCTTGTTTCAATCCATACAAGGATTTCTTTAGCTTGCACACATGGGATTCTTTCCATGGATCACGAAACCCCAGGCTGCTCGATATAAGCCTCTTGCTCAACTTCATCGTTAAGAAAAACAGTCTTAACATTCATCTTGTGAAGTTTCCAACCAAAAACTGCAGCAAGAGATATAATGATTCTGATGGACGTATACCTGGTAGATATCTCGTCATAGTCAATTCCTTCTAGATTTGAATTTTTCAACACTGCCATCTGCTGCATGTCATGGCCTAACTCACATACTGGGATTGCTCCCTCCGAGTCTCATAATATGTCTACCTCCCTGCATGTGCAAACTGGCTCCCTCTGAACCTACAAGATCCTTTGACTCTAATCTGGTGTCGTATCTCTTCAAGATGTACTTGATGCTAGAGTAGTTGTATTTCCATTTGTATATATGCTTGTTTATTTGCATTTACTGTACCATATGTGAGCCAGGGGTGATATCACCACCCCAAATGATTACTAATAATCTTTTGTTGAGATCAAGTAGGTCACAGGTCATGCCAGAGATGTTGAGGTTCTCATGCGCTCTATGGTGAGCACATGTCCCCGAGTTGGAGCCATATGTTTTCCCCTAGCCTAGGGATAACTAAGGAGATTATGTCTTGAGGCCCACAAGTCCTAGACATGGAGTACTGAGAGGCATATTGACTTTAGCCTGGCCCTGGAGGGCCCATCTTTCTTCTTCAGCGCCTCACCTTGTCTGCAATAGCAACATCCATCCGATTGGCCTGGTCCTTCAGCAACAATGGGTCTTTCTCCATGAGGTAATGAGTACGGGTATCATGGTATGTGTCACTCTAATTCTCAAAACATTTGAATATGTGCATTTAATTCCTTTTTAGTTCTAACGTGCGCTTGGAATTTATGCCTTTCCACTTGTCCACACCTGGGAGGATGACAGGATGCCCTAGCAAGTTGGTTTCCATAGGGTTTTAGTTGCCACTGGGTGGGTTCATGAAAGGTCATCATCTGTTCCCACCATACTTACCACTTTTCATCTTTTTCCCTCTCATCCATACCATACATTGGTTCGGGCATTGGGTTTGCCAAGCTAGCAAAGGGTTGTACCTTACCTTGTGGGAAGAAGGGGCTAAAAGCCAAGAGGGTAAAAGTAGCGGGCAGAAGATAAAAGCCAAAAGAACAAAACCTTCATATGCTTTGTCTAGGGATCCCTGAGAAAGCAATAAAAGGCTTCTCAGCAAGAAACAGAGGGACCCATAAAATAATAAAATCAAGACCTACTTGGAGGATAGGGTGTCTCATCACGAGCCAACCTATTAGGTCCATGGGCATGTAGCGGTATGACACTACCATTCAGTTGGTCACCATGCCAGTGTAGTGGCTCTTGGTGGCATAGCCAAGAGAAAGGGGGTCTCATCACGAGCCAACCTTCTCATCTCCTTGAAATGCTTGTGGGTAACATTGTCATCACTGGTCACCACGCCAGGGCAGTGTCCCCTAACTAGTCTCTTAAAAGAAAAATCAATAAGATAAAAAGATAAAAGGCATTGAATGGGCTTGGAAACATTTGCATCCATGACAAGGTGCAACTCACCCTCTTCAGAGGCACCCACAGGTAAGCCATACATTCCCCTGTCATCACTGCACCCATTGCTCAAGCATCCCTCACTATCTCATCCACTTACATGGCCTGTATTTGTCTTCACCTGGAAACATCTCACGTCCAATGAGAATTAGCCCAATAGGACCTCCTGACGTCCTCTCCAAACCTGGCTTGTAGAATAGTATAACATTTTTGAGCACTTGTCTTGGAAAACAGGGTTTTATGCACATGTTTAAATAACTTGATTATTAGATGTGATTGACATTGCTATGATCCCTGTGATTTATGAGCCCATGGAGGGCATACTTCTTGTTGTAGGGCCACACCCGACGGACAGGTACACATGGGGAGATGATTAGTTCGGACCTCCATAGGGCTAAAATCCCACCAGATGGATGCTGAGACCCCAGCCAAGGGTAGAGACAGATCATAGGTTTTCACCAGAGAGAGAGGAGGACGTTCCACCTGAGACAGCCTGGCAGGCCTGGACGCAGGGGGGTATTGCCCGCCCACTATGATGTAGGCCTTGGAAGGCCCATGATGTCACTTCTGTGACCCTTGACACCACCCAACGTTTGATGGACACTTTGGAGGCAGTTGTGTGCCAAGTGGCACGTGTGGCTTGATCCAGAGGCCTTGGGAGGCCTAACGTTTTACTCCTGGAGGCCAACGTTGCACTAGAAAGGCCTAACATCACCCTAAAAGGACATGACGTCACCTTTTCTGCTTGATTTAGGATTTAAATTGTCATTTTTATGTGAAAACTGGATATTACATGTAAACTGGCCATGTCGTCCTTTTTTACCTAATTCTGGTCATTGTCACTGTATAAATAAGGGATTTTCCCTTGAATTTTTTCATGATCTTTCACTCACACTTAAGTGAGGTCTGAAATTTGCACCCTAATTAGGGTTACCTGGCTGAAATTTAGTGCGCACTTCTTGAAGGAGGCTTATTTTGGAGTATTTTGGCATTTTTCTTAGTGGAAGTGTTCAATTAGGCTATTTGCTAGATGATTCTTGGTGAATGTACGTAAATTTTCTGCAATTCTTCTTCATTGAATGGTTATGGTTGTATTTATCTTGCATTTGTACTAAGATTATGAAATTGCTAGCTTAAACCCTAGGAGGCTAAATCACATGTTATTGTCCTTGCCTTAATAACTTTCACCTACTAGATTATGCTAAAAAAACGATTTTCTTGAAGCCTTTTTGCTAAGGGCCTTGCCATTGCAACACCCTAGGGTTACCTACTTCTTAGTAGCCATTTTCCCCCTAGGGTTTGGTGATTGAAGCCTTGGGTTACCAACACTTCAATTATTGACCCTCTTGTCTCTAGTTCTCTTATTATCATTTGTTTCTTCAAGATTTGCTGCAGCCTAAAAAGACTCCAATTACCTTAAAAAGCACTGATCTAAGCCTTATAATTGAGTGATTGACAAAAACCACTATTAAAACCTTTACCTTAAGCTCTCTACTAACTACTCCTAACCTTAGAATAGTCTAATCTACTAACCTATTTGCTGTTGTTACTAAAGTAAGCTACAACCATCTATTGTAGCATTAAAAGCACCTAAAAACAATTGTAAAGTTGATTTATACATGCCTGATTTGCTTTCGACAAATGCTAGTAATTTGCTATTGTTGAGTAATTATTCTTGGTCATTGTGAAGCCATTTTAAGGCATTTATTGTGAAACAATTATCTCATAAACATTTCTGTTATAAAATTCTGTTTGCTTCATCATATATCAACTATTTCTTTTATTGATAAAGTCCATGGTTTTATGAAGTACTAACAAGAAGTTGTACTTGCAAAATATATATTTTCTTGTTGCTTTGTTCTGGGTAGGTACATCTTAATACTTCACTACTTCCTTGGTTAAAACCTTGGGACTTTCTGATCAGTGTGACTTGTGAGAAGGGGTATTTTCATAGACACTTTAAACCTTTGCCTTCTCAAACCCCCAGGTCATCGGGGACGTCTCCCCTGGGCCATAAACCCTAAATAGAAAGAGGTATCCTGTTGAGGTGACAGTGATAGGATAACCTCATGTTACGCCAATTTTCCTTCCTTTAACCTTTTCCCTTGGAATAAGTACAAATTGTGCGATAATAGTCCCCATGATTCATGAGACTATAGTCTAATGGGGACAACTAGACTACTAAGTCTCTCACAACCTCTTTATCAAGAGGTGGGGGACATTACATACAACCATCTAACTGCAGCAAATTCTCTGCAAAATTGACATTTAAGGCTAGCCAAACATTGCCAAAATTGCTTGTGATAATCGATCATTATTCTGCCTAGTTAAAACTACATTTTCTTGTCTTTTTTTTCAAACAATTCCAAGGCATATTGTTGTAGCTGTTACAAAATACTTATTGCTGTTGTAGACTATTATATTGCTGCAATTTTATATCAGCTAGCTCATTTTTTGAAGGTTCATGGTCTTGTGAAGTACTAACATCATTTTTGTACTTGAAAGCTGCCATATTTTCTTTGTTGTCTTGTTCCGGGTAGGTACATTCCATCTTTACTATTGTTTCATCCCTTAAATACCTAAAGAACCTTTTGACTTGAGTGACCAGTGAGGGGGATTTTCTTGCATCCTTGCCTTAGTTTTATCATCCCTTTAGGTCACTGGGGACGTCTCCCTTGGGGTAAATCTTAATATACTCTTAAACAGAAAGGGGTTTCCTATTAAGGTGACAGTGATAGGTCACCCCCTTGTTACGCTAATCTTGCATCACTTGCCTTGGGCTTTGAGCAAGTACAGATTGTGCGATAACAAGTCCAAGGGTTGCCAAGTATGTTGAGTAATCTGCAAATGATAAAATGCTTGCCTGAGACACAAGAAAATACACTTTGCAATGATGTATGTTAGTTGGATCAGCAAGTTAATCTTGTTGTCCCTAATTTGCAGCAATAGATAACAATATATATCAGCAATAATATGGTATTATAAGCTGCTCAATAAATGCTAGAGATCAAGTATAAAATGAAAGAGAAAGACTAGTAAATGACTAGCTAAACTCAAGATGAAAAACCAATATTTTAGCAATAAAAGATAAGGTTGTTGTAAACACTTGTCTACAACAAATTATATCAGCCTTATGGCTATAACATTCAATGTATTACAAAAAGAAAATCAACCATTGAAATCCCCTTAAACTTTGCCAAAAAGTGCGCTAGACCAAGGAGAATAAGTGTGCAAACTTTGAGCAAAATCCAATGGTTGATAAGAGAGTTATTCAAGCAAATGAGTTAGGGTTTCTGCAGCCCTAATGGCTGAAAATGTAATTCAATAACAACAACAAGAAGTAGTGGAAGAGAGGGGATGCCCTAGTAGGGGAAGACTCCTCTCAAAGAGGCCAACCAACTTCAAGCAAGAAACCTTTCAAAAGACCAAAATTTGCGTTTCCCAAGGCAATTATTTTATATCTCTAATGAAAAAGGGTATGACTAGTGCCTTTACTTGTAATGTCCCCATTGGCCTAGGAAGCATAAGGAGTGGTTCCGCTAGCCTAAATTGGTTCCCGTAGGCTAAGTCGAAAAAGTCACCTAGGGAACTCAACTTTTGCCTAGGAAATAACTTTATAAAGTGAAAAGGGTAAAAAGGGGGACATGGGTCCTAGGAAAATGAAGTCACATAAAAATTATAAAGTGAGCAAGCAAAAAGTGACTTTAAGAAAAAAAAAAAATCAAAAGTAAAGTGAGTGGGAAATAACTCAATGGAGAAATAAAAGAAGGGAAAAGAGGCACCCCTCATTCTTGCATTCACTCATTTGGAAAATAGATTTTTGAGAGCTCTTGAGGAAAGAGTCTAGGGTTTTTGGAAACCCTTCATTCTGCTATTGGTTTCGGTGTTGCAATGATACACCCTACCTAGTCTTGGGTTCATAATCACTCATATTTTGACAGTGTGCCTCATTGTGGTGGATTTCTCTTTTTGTGGAAGAAGAATTATTGATAGGGGAAACATATATTGACTTAGAGAACTATTTAGACCATCTTGGGGACGATTCCTTGCAGTTGGGCGAATGTACTCGTTACTAGGTCGTGATACTTCATGACATGCCGAATTTCAAGTGTTGGGGGACAAGTTTGCCGCTAAGACTACGAGTTTGCCGCTGAGACTGAGCAATATCACTTCTGGGTGTTTTTTCCTCTATCTGGGAAACTTGTATTGCTTATGAAAGGATCGATTTGGGAGTGGGGAGCTGTTTATATCAGTGTAGGTCCAAAATCTCTATTGGGGGTGCCTTACCTCTAAACTGGGCACATCTCTTGGTCTATACACATAAAAAAATATTGTTGCTGAATGAGGACTGGGTGCATCTCTTGATCTATACAAAGAAAATTATTGTTGCTGATTGAAGACTAAGATTCATCTCTAAGTTGGGCGCATTTATCTTATTTTTTATTGTGGAGATTTGTCATTATTTCTGGGAATCAATATTTCCTCTTGGTCAAGCGCCAACACTCATACTGGGTGTATAAGATTGGCATTCTCCCTCGATTGGCTGTTGCATAAATATACCCATCTGAAGGTGACTTTCAGAGGGTTGAATCTCTATTGGGTGGAGTCTATTCAACGCAGATAGAATATATTCTTTACTCCAGTTTCTATATTTTCATTGCATCCCATTGTAATTGCTTGCTACTGTTATAAAAAATCATTTGAAGCTTTCTTATGCCAGTTCCGTGACAAATTATGTATGACCTTCATAATATTAATTTAACAAGCAACAACTACTCCTGGTTTTTGAAATTACAGTGATATATTTCAATATTGGTTACTACTAGACATTGCCTCTGAATTATTATGAGTTGTTTCATTACAAAGAAATATTAAGACTGCACTTACAGTAGTTTGGATACACACAGTTCGAAGAAACACCTCAATGGAAAACCTTCCTTAAACCCAGAAAAAATTGCCACAAAGTAAAGGGATATCTAGTGGGAATTTTACAGTGGTATCAGAGCATGTTCCTCTGGAGCTGTTCGCTTTGAGGGGCACTTATAATCAGATTTATGAGACTAGAAGACGAGCAAAACATAACCTACCGAAGACGTAGGGGAAGAACCCCAGATCCCCCTGGGTGGGAAGAAGAAGAAGTGGTTAGAGAAGAAGAGACAGGAGAGGCAACACCATCTATCACACCTAAGCGAAAAGTGTTGATGATTGAAGCTATGTGAGATATTCTCCATCTTACAAACCTGAGAGATGTTGATGATTGCAGCTATGTGAGACATTCTCCAGCTTACAAACCTGAGAGAAAGCCCCTGAGAGGGGTGTGTGGTTCCCCTCTGAGACAGAACCGGAACGTAGAGATGGCCTCCTCCTTACAGAGAGTTGAGAATAACTCTAGATGATTCTCCTGTGTAATGCAATGAGAAAGGAGATCTGCTGAGTTGGACGTGCATGTGGTTGAGCACAAGGTGAACGTGTGAAATCCCAAAGTGTTGGGTGCATCGTCATGAGAACAGAAATGAAGATGATGTATTAGCCTCCTTTGAGCAGAAGAGTTGACGAGAAACTCGAGATGACTCTCATGTGTAATGCAGTGGGAAAGAAGATCTGTTGAGTGGACGTGCCTGTGGACGAGCACAGGTGAACGTGATCCTAGTGGCTGAGCACTAGTGAATAAGGGGTTCTTCTGTGTAATGCAGTGAGCCAAAGATATGGACATCCCTATGGATGTGCCCCTAGTGGATGAGCACTAGTGGGTGTATTAGATCCTTTGTTATATTGTTCAAGAGTCAGACCTGCCTGTAACTCTAATTGTAATGTAAAGGGTACAGGTCGAGGCCACCTTAATGTGACTGGTAATTAATGTAAAAGATAATTAATCTGGTTAATATTAATTATATTATAAGCTAGTGAGGTCGGCCTTATTGTGCCAATAGACACTTCTGTTGACAGGTTCAGTCTAGTATAAATAAAGGTAAATTCCCCATTGAGGAATCATATCTTTCACATGAGTTTGAAAATTTTAGCAATCACATCTTCTTGGGAAAAGTGCGCACCTCTCTTGGGCACTAGTCTTCTAGGTTTTGAGCACCCTCTTGTGTGCTAGGTCTTATTGGTGGTGAAGGTCTTTCCCTTGAAGAATATAGCAAAGGATTTGGCTGGGTTTTCTTCCCTTGTTGAGAAGGGTTTCCCAGGATACTTCTTGTGTTCTTGTGCATGGTGTTTCTTCTTGTGATCTTGGTTGCTGCAACATTATTGTTTATGGTTAAGACAGATGCAAAATTGGAATGATCTACATGCTTAACCTATCTTATTGAAAAATCAACATAGTATCAGAGCATAGGTCTTGAAGAACAAATTGCACAAAACTTCAAGGCAAACCGTCCTCTTTCTGCAGAACCGTACGACCCTCCTAGGGTTTCTAGAAATTTTGTACGACCCTCGTTCTTTCTTAGTTTCAACCCTTAATACTTGGATGTTGGGGCTAATTTTGGCATAGGAGAGTACGACCTCCTCTAGCGCACCTCCAAAGACTCTCATAATGAAATTATGAGCATTTTTAATTTTTGACCCTAGGGTTTCTAGGGTTTCACTAATTTCTGCAGAAAATTCAAAATTAGGGTTTTTGCAACTCGTTGAACAAGCCCTTCAGCTCACCAGTGTTCTCCCATATTTCAAAGCCTTATTGTTGGAAATGATAAGTCCAACAAAACCTAAAAGCGCTAGCCTAGCCTAGCCGTCAGGTTTTCTAGCCCAGTTGACAAAGGGTTGTGAAGAATCTAAAATCATGATGGACAAAACTATGATGGAAGTTAAGTTTGATGGATCAAACAACTTCAAGTTTCTGGAAGACAAGACTTCAAAGGAAGACTTATTTTGGGTGTGTTGACTGACTCTCCAACATAGGTGGTCAACTCCATGTGCCATGAAGAGGTGCATCATCAGATGCAAATTTGTTGAGGACCTTTGGTTCTACAGGGCATTGTTTGGCCCCAACACTTCTTTTTGTAACTGGAATTTCCGCACCCCTGCGTGGGTTAATAATGTAATAGGTCTGCATGAGTCATGTTTAGGTCAGTTACCTTGCGAACGGTTCACTGGGAGAGTTCCTTTCACCGAGGGTTTTCTATCCTCAGGGTATCAATTGGGCTTTTCAGCCTTATTGATTTTCCTTGAGTTTTTCCCTCACACTTGCAATAATTCCTCCAAAGTGGTGAACGACGTTGTAGTGGGTTTATATTTTGGTAACTATTATAGAGAATCATTGTAAATGACCATGAAAGACATCTTAGAAAGTTTCGCGAAATTCCCTAGAGTCTAAGATAGTTTTTTTTAATTAATTAATTTTTAATTAAATTTCCCCAAGTTTGGAGGTTTAATTATTTAATTAATTAATTATTTTTGAGCAATAATTGTAAAAACTAGGTCCTTGGATTTTTGATAGGGGTATTTGTGCTCAAAAGAAATGGAATAGCACCCCCCACACCCATGGACCAAGTTTCAGCTCAGTCGAACAACTTTAGCCATGGGTTTGTCCACCCAGAGTGTTAGTTAGTCTAAAACAACAATTTTAATTGCTAAAGTCCAAACATGGCAAAATTGTAAATTTGTAATAATGAGTTAGAAGGATATTAAATGGTGAAATAAGGTTAGAGAGAGACTCCCTAAGCATAACCTACCCACCCAACCTTGTTTCAACCCTTTAAACACACTTACCCCTCACCACACTCAAAAGTTACGCCCCCTCGGGGGATTGACGTTTTTCCTTGGTAAATTGGTGTTGTGACTTGAGTGAGGGCCCCTCTCATGTTCTTTCACTCCCTTCACCCTCCACGTCACCTTCTAGAGTGGATCCACACACTCTTTCTCACATCTCACCTTCCAATCTTTCCCTTATCCCAAAATTTGCGCCCTCCAAGGAGAGTTACGCCCCCCTTTGTGGATCTCCAAGGAAAAATCAATTTTTATTTAATTGGGGCTTCTTCCTCTCCCTTGGCACTTATCCGATAGCCTTCCCACTTGACTTTTGTGTGATCCCAAACTTCCCACACCATCTACACCCTAGATCTACTTCCTAAACCCTAGATGGTGTGCCCTAGCCTAGGGATCTCTTCTTTTGCTTGGTGTTGGACACTTGGCATAGATCCAAGAGGGGTGAGTTTGCCTCTCCAAGTATAAAAGTAACCCTCCCCTCACTCTTTCACTTACCATATCTTGAGCTAGTGTTATGCTACTTGATTTTCCACTCTCTCTTTCTCTCTATTCCTTCCATATTCATTTTTCTTCTCTTAGGGTTTTGGAGCAAGTATTTCTCCAAGATCCCATTTCTTGATGCAATAATAAAAGAAGCTTTGGAGGATTTTGGGAAGAGCTATAAGTATTTTGGTTCTTACAAACACATGAGGGAAATTTGTTTCAATTTGATATGATGGTTGCATGAATGGATCTTAGGTAAAGTATTTTATTTGAGTAGATCTTGCAAAGAGTAGTCTTGTAGATCTATATATGTGGTTAGCTAGATAGGGTGCAAGTATTTCACTTTATTAGTTTAACCCTCCATATTATCCATTGTATACATGCTATTGTGTTAAGTTTTGCAGGTTGAACTTCAAGGGTTTCATTAGGGTGCCTCTTGGAAGAGTCTCCCTTTGGGATTTTCATACACTCCAAGCAATCTTCTTCTATTTCTCTTTCTCCTTATATTTCTTTGCAATCCATATTTCAGCTAGCATAATATAGTTGTATGGTCATCATAATATAAATTTTTTCCAAAATTTTTGCCCTAAAAAAGCAAAAGTTTTTCTTCATTGATATTGTTGTGTGTAACATTTTCAGCAAGCATAGCTTGCTGGTTTTTGCAGGTTCAGATCTGGTTGAGAGGGGTTTTGGCTACCCAAAGGCATCCACACAACACTCAAAGACTCCCAAAGGGATTGGTAGCTATTTCTCAACCTTCCTTTTTCAATTTCTAAGTATTTTTAGTCATTTCTTCTTCCTTTTCTTGCTTGCTAGTGGCTCATAGCTGTGGGAGAAGGAGTGGTACGACCTCCTCCCACGTGTGAGCTCTTGGGTAGCTTAGATCTTGCTTTATTTGATTGTTTTTTCCCTTTTTGAGCTAAGACGTGGGGCTTTGTGAGGTAAAGGATATCTCCCAAACCCTAGGACGTAGGGTTAGGGTTTGCTTGTTTGCTTCCCTCTCTTTTGCTTCCTTTTCTTGTTCGCTTTCCTTTCTCTCTTCTCTAAATTTTTCTAAGTTAAGCAACTTGATTAATTACCTACCTATTCTGGAGAGGAATACCCCAAAAGGTTGGATTAGGTTTTAATTTGTGGTTGAAGATCTAATTGGTCATGTAGTCTCTTGGAACTCCATATCTACAACTTGAGGGCCTCGAGACATAATCTCCTTAGTTTTCCACAAAATTGGGATAACAGGGTGTATTGACCCAAGAAGGGGTTGTCCCTCATTCTATGGGAAGAAGGGGTTGAAGGCCCAGAGGGATTGGTGTTGGGTAAAAGATAAAATCCTATGTATGAACCTTCTAGATGCTTCACCCATGGATCACCCAAGAAAGCAATGAAATGCTTATCTTTGAAAAAAGGGGGACCCACAATAAAATATGATTAAGAGTGCTTAAAAGGTTAGTTGGAGGATAGGAGGTCTCATCATGAGCCGACCTATCATGTCCATGAATATTTAGTGGTATGAAATTACCATCATCTAGTCACCAAGCCAAGGTAATGGCTCTCAGTTGCATGACTGAGAGAAAGGAGGTCTCATCACGAGCCAACCTTCTCATTTCCACTAGGTGTTTGTGGGTGACAATTCCGACTGAGAGAAAGGAGGTCTCATCACGAGCCAACCTTCTCATTTCCACTAGGTGTTTGTGGGTGACAATTCCATTATCTGGACACCACGCCAGGGTAGTGGCCTTCAACCTTTCCTTAAAATTATGAAAGAATGAAAGAATGGAAAAATAATGGGCTTGGAAAAAGTGCATTGCGGACGAAGGTACCATACACCCTCTACAAAGGCACCCATGAATGAGACACTATGACCTCTTGTATGTCATGAGCCCTATGCCCATTGAGTCTTGACCCTAACCACTTCATCCACTTTACATGGATTAGAGAGGGATCTCTTGGAAACTCTCCTTGACCTAGGGCAAGATCTACCCAATAGGACA
>ML782393.1:0-18091 GCA_009831015.1 Picea engelmannii | reverse complement strand
ACTCGGACTGACTCTGAGTGGGCTAAGACATAGTAAAACTTGCCCGACTGAGCTGAAACTTGGTCTATGGGTGTAGGGGGTGATATTCCATTTCTTTTGAGCACAAATACCCCTATCAAAAGCCCAAAGATCCAGTTTTTACATTATAAGCTCAAAAAAAATTAATTAATTAAATTATTAAAAATTTAATTAATTAAAAAAAACCTATCTAGACTCGACGAAATTCCGCGAAACTTTAGACACTGTCTGGCATGGTCATTTACAACATCCCTAAACAAAGATTACCAAGAAATGAGACCATTAGAGCGCCTTTCACCACTTTGGAGGAAGTCATGTGGAGGGAAAAACTCAAGGGAAGTCGGCCAGGAGCTTGTCTGGTCGACAACCAGAGGATAAAAAAACCTCGGTGAAAGGAACTCCCCTAATGGCACACCCAAGGTACCTGACCTATCTATGATCCATGCAGACTTATTACATTATAAACCCACGCAGGGGTGCGGAAATTTTGATTACAAAATTTTGTGTTGGGGTATCAGATACCCAAGTAGAACCAAAACTGTCTTCATCAAATATGCATCTGGTGATGCATCTTCATGGTACGTGAGTTGACCACCGTTGCTAAATGGGCGGTCAACAGGAAGCTTATGGCCACATGTAGAAGAGGTCATGCCCGGATGAGCCATGATCCGTTTTCAGAGTTCTATTAGTCATTTTTGGGGTTTTTATGTGTTCTGATCTCAATGGTACAGTCTGTTTTTCCATTGGAGTTGAGCAGCAGCTTGTAAAAGAACTTTTGACAAATTAATCCCAGAGAGCCAAGTCCATTGATGGAGGCTCAAGGAGATGTAGCTCGGAGGGGGGTGAACTCCTTTATCAGCTTGTTCTTGTTGTGAGTTTGATGGTTTATTTGCTGCAAGTTGTGTTGCTGTGTATTTGTTTTAAGTACATATTTAACCATCTAAAAGAACAATTCCTCACACATAATCATTTACAAGAAGATACATGAACTTAACACATAAGTTTATCTTGCATATTTTAACACATGAAGCAAGGTCCTGTAAAGTTTATTTTCATGAAGTAGAGGGTGCTTGCATAGCATAACAAGTCAACCTTCTATTTTCAGATCAGTGAGAAGCTACAACCTTCAAGGGAGATTCACTTCAACATCTTCTAGTTCTTCTCCAAGCCTTTTTGACTCAATTTCCCAAGAGAATAAGGCATTGATCTACATTGGAGAGAGTAAAACACTTGCATTGGGAGACGTGGAAAAGTATCGAATTGGATTTCTGATTTCGCTGCTACATTCACACCCTTAGGGAGATCCACCTTGCCCTTGGGGCAATTTTTTGGGGGCCTCAAGCCTCCCCATTTTCTAAACCCTCATTCTCACTTTTTCCTCTTTTATTTTTCTAACCCTAGGTTTCTAGTTTTACCATTTTTCCAACTAGTTCTAGGAAAATAGCATATGAGTTTTGTAGGCCATGCTTAGATCTAACATTCTAGATATTTAGTTTGCATTTTGGATGATTAAATTTCTGTAGGGGCATAGTTAAAAGTTACAGCCATTAGGGCTTTTTATGCAGAAAATTAACAGTTAGGATAGCTTGCATTTGATTAACTTTTAGGGCCTAGTTTTAGCTAGTTCTCGTTTCTAATATTTGGGTAGTATTCCTAGGGTGTTCTAGCTAGTTTCTAAAAGATTTCTAGTGGAATTTGAAGTGGTTTTGAAGCTGTTTTCTCTGCTGCAAATTTATATTTCAGATCTGGTTATAACTCTTAAAGTGCTCCAAAACCTTCTAAAATCATACCTCACTCGTTGAAAAATTTGTTGATTACTTGGGGGGTTTTCTTTTGAATGTCTTGGGCTTGTTTGGGAGTATTATATTGACATTTAAGATTTGATATCTCCGCTAAATCACTGCTGCAAATCATATCTCAGATCTGGTTAATTGTTAGAAAGTGCCTAAAAAATCTCCTAAAACCACCTCTTAAGTATTGGGCTTAAATTGCAACTTTCTCTCAAGTTTTATGGCAAAATAAATCTGAACTTGTTGGCTAAATTTGAGAAGTATTAAGTGTTGATTTCTGTCTTATATAAGAGCCCATAAATCTGGTGTATGCTTCAAGCAAGTCTATGGTTCATTGCTAAGTATCTTATGTGGAAAATTGTGGAATTGGAACTAGCTTGTTGAAAACGTTTTGTGGTGATTGAGTGCTGGAATATATATCATTCATTTTGAAGTGATTTATCATTTTTAAGAAATAATTGCTTGGTTAAGATAGCCTTCAAAGCTTGTTATTTCAATTGCTAAATGTCTCCTTGCTTTAGGAAGAGCTATATTCAAGTAAATTGCCAGTAATTTCTATCATTGTTTGAATCACTTGTTGTATTTGACATTTTCATTAAAGTGATATATCTTTCTTTGCTTTCCAATTCTATCTAAGTGCTTAATTGAACAATCATCTAAGTGGGATTTATTTTCTGGGGGTCCTAGAAAAGATGTTTTCGGGCATCTATAAACGTAGGAGTTGTCATTACTTTTCCAGCACTGCACCCTGAGGGCTTGTAGTTCTCTCACGTACGTCGATGTATATTAGAAGACTACGGTTGCTTTGTCATACCTAGAGGTATATAGAGGGGCTCCTGTCAAACGGTTGCACATCAGACAATACTAATACCGATTGTGCTACTATCTTGGAGACCACCTAGAATCCTTGAAACAACCGAGCAAACCTATTGGCCGTCTTGTTGTTGTAGTGCACTGAAAAAAACATTTGGGAAGATTACCCTCTCGTACATGGGTGGCTTGAGAACCCCTTAGGTATATTTGAGGGCTACAACAACCTGATACTCCTGTGAAGACCCTTTTTTCCTAAGCCTGTCGGGTATACATTTATTCGGCCAACTCTGATATTTCTCTAATACAAAATTATGATCACTTGTTACTCGAGACTCTTATATTCATATTAGTGATCAGTGGAGGGGTTAACATATTGGTCCTGGATTTCATATATACTTGGCATAACTGACATTTTGTTGCAGGTGATTTCCCCTTTACCCTTACCTTCACATTTCCCTCATCCATTCATAGCCTTTAGACCATTCTTGATCTTGTATCGTGACCTCATAGGGCCTTTCTAGACTTTTCTATTGTCTTTCCTGTAATGTCCCCACTTTGGGACATCATTACATTGCAGAGGTTTATGATGACCAGAGTAGCCAGATGGATGTTATAGCGAGTACAAGGATTTTTGAGAGGCATTGTGGGGTCCAGCTTACATCGCTCATCCCATTTCATCATTATGGTCCATTCCACACAGGTTGGCTTTGGTTTCGTTGCATTGCAACGATTTCCATGATTTTGAGTAAACTTTGAGCTATAAGTCATATAAATTCACTGAAGAGGTCATTTTGGGCACATTACTTGGAGGAACCTCTTAGTGCAATAGCTCATTGGAATCGGGAGGAGCAACACTACTGGATGGGATGGCTAGAAGTGACTTTCAGTGGCCAGGGAAGCCACAAGGAGAGATAAGGCGCTTTTCAGAGGTAAAAAGGTTAATTAATTAATTAAAGTGATTTAATTAATTAATTAAATATTAATAAAATGAAAGTCACTTTGGAGGGAGAAGATGAGGAGGAAGTATAAAGGAAAGGCAAGGGCCTCTATTGATTCATTCATGTATGTTTATCATTTTGATATCTGGCTTCTAGCTAGAGAGCCCATACCTTGGGGTTAGAGGACGATTCAGTGGTGAAAGATTCCACCTAGCTTGTCCCAAGCTTAGTCTCGGGGATGCAATACTCCTCCACACCATTTTAGTTCAGATCTATTCAGTGCAGGAGGGTTCTACACCAGTCACAAGCACAGGAAGAGAAGGAGGGCGCACCATTGGGGGTTTCCAGCAAGGGGGGCGCGCCATTCTTTGAGGGAGGTTCGTTCCAAGTTATTGGAAGGGCTTCGGTCGATTCTAGCACCTGGGTTTTCATTGCAGGGTCTTGGCCATTAGATCTAGTGCATTCCGGAGGAGTTTCATGAGCCAATTGATTTATTGGATGCATTGAACGAATTGGAGAGGAGAGCATTTTAGAGATTCTGATCTATTTATTTTGGAGGGGTTATACTTCAGATCTAACCCTGAGACTTTACCTAGTGACTTTTCGTGTCCCGATCTATCTTCCTAGCGAGTTTCAGGGCATTTGGAGGCCTCCTTCATTAGGGCCAAATTATTGGGCACATTTAGGGTTTCAGGAGGGCGTAGCTTCATTGGAGGATTCAACATTTGGAGGAGTTATCCATAGCATTTCGGACTGAGACTTCAGGAGGGGGATCCTTTCACCCCGATCTATCATTTGGCCGAGTTTGGACTCATTTGGAGGCCTTCCTTAGTTGGGCCGAATTATTGAGGGTTGCAGTCTTCCAACAGAGCGTGGCCTTTCCATTTGGAGGTTTGGTATTGCTTACGGACTAGATCTCTTCTAGTATTTGGTAGTCAACCTTTGGAGGCTTATAGTATCTTCTTGGAGCATTTTGTAGTAGCTCCTATTGTGTTATTGGATCCATCTGTTGAGCATTCCAAATTGGCATCTTCATTGTATCAGGTTCTTCTATTTATGAATAAAATAAGATCTGAGGTGTTTTGGCTTGTCTATCATATTGCATATGGTTGAGGTATGTTCCATTATGGTATCTTCTTGTTTATGTTGCTGCAAACACATATATAAATTTATCATCATAAACCCTAAGGCCGAAATCAAGAGGTCAACTTGCAAGTAAACACATACAAACAAGTAAATTAGCAAAGTGTTTGACGAAATGCCACAACCAGTAAAAGTTTAAAAAAGACGCCAAAACCGTGATGTTCCTGTCATATCGGCTTGGGAACATTACATTTCCCCAGGGGTCACCTGAGACTTTTCTTGAGGTGACAGTGGGTCTTGTCCCGGTGTGTTGTCCATTGGTTGCAATTGCACAAGGCTCTAGTGCAACCTACAATCTATGCGATAACATTTTATGGCGTCGCTGCCAAGAAAGATTTAGAATCTTTCTCGAGCCCATACGACAAACCCTCCTTTGGCAAGCCATCTTCCCTTAGAGCCTTTTCCCTTGGTTTGCCTGACGACTCCACTTGAGGGTCTTACCCGTTACCCCTTCCCCTTTTTGGTTAGATTGACAAGCTTACCTGGCGACTCCACCTTCTAAGAACCCAACCGATAAGAATCCTTTTCCACTCCCTCCACCTAATCCTAATCCCTTGTTTACCTATCAAAGAAGAGCTCCTCACAACCCTCCTGTTGTAAAGAAACTATTCTAAGGAATTCTTCCATTACCTCCTCCTGTCAAAATGCCTCCTTCATGGGCCAACCGCCTTTACAAACCTCTTAACTTCCAAAACATTGTCGGTCAACCCCATGAAATTCCCAAGGATATTGCCAAATGGTTGCCTAAATTTTTCAGAAATAATGTGGTCAGAACTGAAGAACATATTGATCAACTAATTGGTGCCTTTGAAATCATGTGTGTTGAGCATGATGATATAGCCATGAAAATATTCACCATATCTCTTGAAGGCCCTACCGGAACTTGGTACCTTGGTATTGCTGATAATACAATCACATCCTACACTGATTTTGAAACCGCTTTCAAGAATAGATGGGGAACTAAAAAAGACCATTCTTCTACGTTGAACCAATTCAATACAATCAAGAAGAAGGAGAATGAAACAGTGAGAGAGTTCAATGCTAGGTTTGATACTCTAAGACAACAAATCTTGGCCAATGTAATTTCTCAAGTGAAAGGTATTCTTATGACATACCTTAATGCCTATGAGGGACAACACCATTTTTATCTCCGACGATCAACACCTCAAACCCTTGCCGAAGCAATGGAAAGTGCCATTAGTATTAAAGAAGAATTGAATCATGCTAAGGCTGAACCTATGAGCTATCCACGTGCTGAGCCGAAGAATAAATCCAAAGAAGCCAACACCTCTGAAGATCCTATTGCAGCAATCAGTTAGAAACTTGAACATATGACCACGTAGTTCACCCAATCCCACAACACTATGATGAATAGAATGACAAATTGGGAACGACGATACCCTATTCGAGGCCCATCTTATGCTCTTCCCAGAAGAGATAACAATTGGAAACCTCGACCTCATCAAGAAGCTCTCTAGCCGGATCCTCTGATCACAACTGGCCTTGTCAATGAAGAAGTACCTTGGTGTCATACATGTCAAGAACCACACCCGAACCATGAATGTCCGAGACTCATCGACGAGCAAGAAACTGAGCACAAAATGAACTTCTTGGATTCCATCCTGAATATTTCAGAAGATCCCCTCCATACTGAAGGAGTTATCCGGATGGCCCAAGAACAATTTGAACAATGGGAGAAAGAAACAGAGAAAAGGTTATACATGGAGCTTTGGAATGAGCTGGATGAAGAAAGCAAGGAGACTATTAGACAAAACTAGTTGCTCTATTATCAAAGGAAGAATAAAGGAAAGACAACTGCATCATCTACTTCATCTTCGACTCTGCCAACCAATCCACCTACTGCTTCTCATACACCTTCACACCTCATTCCCTCAAAAGCAACTCCTACACAACCAATCAAAGATTTTCCTCCGCCACCTCCATTACAACCTCCACTTGTTCCTAAGCCAGTTTTACCTACCCCTCAAGCTCAGGAAGTACCAAAGCAATCTGAGGATACTATTGAAGACTTTCGCCTCAAAGTGGATCTTGGAAGTGCGCTCAACAAGACAAATGTGCCCGTTCCACTTTCAGAAATATGTAGACTTCCACAAATGAAAAAGGAGGTGATAAAAATTTTCAAGCTTGATGAAGAATTAAATGACCCTCCCATTAACATCAATAGCCAAAATCTCATTAGGAGATCAAATAGAATCCCCCCTTTCTATGTTTCCTTTCCAGATAAACAATTTCATAATTGATTCAGGAGCGTCTACCACAATAACGCCTATTGGCGTATTTCAACAACTTGAATTGGGAATTTCACGATCTTACAGAAATGTTTGTGGAATGTGTTGACCGCCTCTCCAACACAGGTGGTCAACTCCATGTGCCATGAAGAGATGCATCATTAGATGCTCATTTGTTGAAGAAATTTGGTTCTACAAGGCATGTTTGGCCCCAAAACTTGTTTTTGTAATTGGAATTTCCGCACCCCTGCGTGGGTTAATAATGTAATAGGTCTGCATGAGTCATGTCTAGGTCAGTTACCTTGGGATCGGTTCACTGGGAGAGTTCCTTTCACCAAGGGATTTTTATCCTCAGGTTATCAATTGGGTTTTTCAGCCCTATTGATTTCCCTTGAGTTTTTCCCTCACACTTGCAATAATTCCTCCAAAGTGGTGAACGACGTTCTAGTGGGTTTATCTTTTGGTAACTATTATAGGGAATCATTGTAAATGACCATGCAAGACATCTTAGAAAGTTTCGTGGAATTCCGTCGACTCTAGTATAGTTTTTTTCAATTAATTAATTTTTAATTAAATTTCCCTAAGTTTGGAGGTTTAATTAATTAATTAATTAATTATTTTTGAGCAATTATTGTAAAAACTAGGTCCTTGGACTTTTGATAGGGGTACTTGTACTCAAAAGAAATGGAATAGCACCCCCCACATCCATGGACCAAGTTTCAGCTCAGTCGAACAACTTTAGCCATGGGCTTGTCCACCCGGAGTGTCAGTCAGTCTTAAACAACAATTTTAATTGCTAAAGTCCAAACATGGAAAAAATGTATTTTTGTAATAATGAGTTAAAAAGATGTAAAATGATGGAATAAAGGTTATATAGAGACTCCCTAAGCATAACATAACCCTCCCATCCTTTTCCAACCTATTCTAACCCTTTACACCTTCTCCTCACCAAAACGTTACGCCCCCCTAGGGGGATTTACATTTTTCCTTGGTGGTGGACGTTGTGACTTAAATGGGCCCCCCTCTCATGAGTTATGACTGCCTTTAACCCCCACATCACCTCCTAGGGTGATCCCGCTTCCATTTTCTCATTAAACCCTCTCCATTCCTTGCTTTTCCCCCTTTTGTTGCGCCCTCCAAGGAGAGTTACGCCCCCCTCTTGTGGTTCTCCAAGAAAAATTGTTTTTAATTGTTGGGGCCTCTTCCTCTCCCTTGGCACGAATCCCATAGCCTTACCACTTGACTTTTGTGTGATCCCAACACTCCCACACCATTCTACACCCTAGATCTAAGATCTAAGTCCTAGATGGTGTGCCCTAGCCTAGGGATCTACTCTATTGCTTGGTGGTGGACACTTGACATTGATCCAAGAGAGGTACGTTTGCCTCTCCAAGTATAAATAGATCCCTCTCCTCACTTCTAAGACACCATATCTTGAGCTAATGTTATGCTACTTGATTTCTCTCTCTCTCTCTCTCTCTCTCTCTCTCTCTCATTCATCATTTTCATTCTCTTGCTTTTTAGGGTTTTGGAGATAGTTTTCTCCAAGATTCTTCTTCTTGAGTAATAAAGAGAAAACTTTGGAGGATTATTGGAAGAGTTATGCACATGCTTCTTCTTGCCATACACATGAGGTAAACTTGTTCTAAGATTTTGTTTGGTGATTGCATCTTTGGATCCTAAGGTAAAATGTTGTTTGGGTAGATCTAGTAATGCACATGCTTGTAGATCTATGTATCTTGATATGCTAGATAGGATTGAAATGTCATCTTATAAGTATATGCAACATATTGTCTATTGTATGCCATCATTGTTGAAGGTTTTTGCAGGTTAGCTTCAAGGGTTTCATTGGGACAACCTTAAGCAAGAAGGCTCCCTTGAGACACACTCAAACTCCATTCCTTTCTCACTTTTACTTTTCTTCTATATTGTTGTTCATTCCATCAATATTTTAGCTAGCATAGCTTAGTAAGATAGGTCATTTTTAATCAAAATTTATAAATTTTTCTGAAGAAAAATTTTTGCCCTAAAAAGAAAAAAGTTTTTCTCCACTATATTGGTTGTGTGTAACATTTCCAGCAAGGATACCTTGCTGGTTTTTGCAGGTTCAGATCTGGTTGAGAGGGGTTTTGGCTACCCAAAGACATCCACACAACACTCAAAGACCCCCCAAAACGATTGGTAGTTATTTCTCAACCTACCTCTTCAATTTCCAAGTAATTTTCCTTTTTTTTCTCCTTCTTGCTTGCTTGTTAGTAGCTCATAGTTGTAGGAGAAGGATTGGTACGACCTCCTCCCACATGTAAGCTCTTGGGTAGTTAGGGTTTAGTTTAGATCTTACCTTTCTTGCTTCTTTTGTCTCTTTGAGCTAAGACGTGAGGGTTTGTGAGATAAAAGGGTATCTCCCAAACCCTAGGATGTGGGGTAGGGTTTGCTTGCTTGCTTCTTGGTTTGCTTGTTTGCCTTTTTTCCTTTTTCTTGCTTCTTGCTTGTTTCTTGGTTTGCTTTTCTCTCTCTTGCTTCCTCTTCCTTCCTTGCTTGTTTCTTTCCTTTTTCAATAATTCCAATTAATAAGCAAATTAATTTAATTGCCTACGTATTTGGGAGAGAAATACTCCAAAAGGTTAGGTTAGGGTTTTAATTTATGGTTAATGATCTAAATGCTTAATGTTGTAATATTCTAGATTTAGATCTTATACACTTTATAATTCCCTAGCTTAAGCCTATTGGGCACCTAAATCAACTTAACTGGATCTTATGCATGTTTAGTTCACTAAATGTTTATCTTTATGTTCCATGCTTAGATCTATAATCATTGATGCTTCATAAGTAGATGGTGTTTCTCTTTAATGCATAGATCTTTTGATGCCATATGCTTAAAGTAGCTTCTTTCTTTTAAATTGATAAGTAGGCACATCTAAATCTTTTTCACACCAAATACTCTTATCTAAATGCTATTGAACATGGTATAAGTGTGACTGCGTATCTTCTATTGGTTGGCAAGATGTTCTTGCTTTTTGTTTTTCTTTCAAGCTATCTTAATTGTGAATTTTAGTGACATATACATGTGTTAATGCTCTTGATCTCATAAGTAAATCAACACACTTTTAAGGCCACAATGAGTTTCGGCCAAGTCACTAAATCACTATTTAAAAGTGTCATAAAACTCTTAAAACACTAAAAAACACTCCTAAAAGTCTACCTAACTTACATATAAACTTAATAGACTCTTTAGGGTACCTTAGACCACCATCTTCACCATCTAAAACGGGACTTGAGGAAAACAACGAAGGGTGTAGGCAGCGGACTGTCTCACGGCGCACAGGATGTGTCCTCTTCGGGAAGCACTCTTGTTTTGGGCTGACCTGTGAAGCTAGGGTGGCAACACTTATTGAGCATCCAACAGTTATTTGGCAATAGGAGGATGAGGCTTTGGTGAAAGCTAAATAAAATTTGATAACCTTAAGAAAGGTTAATAACTCAACCCTGGATCTAAATTTCTAAATACTTGTGGGTTTAATAATTAAGAGTGGTTGATCTTCATCCTTGATACTTGTGCTTAACTTTATAAATATTTTTCTTGATGTATTGATGATGATGATCTTGATGCTTTGATCTTTTGCTATATGATGCTTTAATCTTTTTATATCCTACACAAACACAAATAAATAAGTGGTTATCTTCTTGTTATATTTTAGCATTCTTTAAATTGTAAATCTTGTATCTAATATTTGTTTGATCAAGTTATTATTTTG
Source organism: Picea engelmannii (assembly GCA_009831015.1). Lineage (NCBI taxonomy): Eukaryota > Viridiplantae > Streptophyta > Pinopsida > Pinales > Pinaceae > Picea > Picea engelmannii. The sequence continues at coordinate 7,385 of ML782393.1, read as the reverse complement.
TAAGTAATATTGTAATCTATTTGTAACGAACAACCCTTTAACTTAGTTGACCCCTTGCCCAATATTTAGGCACTAGTCTTAGTTGCCCTAGGAAAAGACTTGCTTTACATACTAACCCTTGCATATTGCATTTGCTGCATGTGCATCCTAGGATTAGAAACCCCTAAACCTTGTAAATAATTGAAATCAACTCCTAAAACTTAACTCTAAAACTAATCTAGAAACTAGGGACTACCCCCCTTGGCTTCCCTAGGAGTGAGCCTAGACGGAAGAGGTTCCGGTCAAAGTGACAGCGTGGGCTGTGAACCTAGGAATTGTGCCTCTAAGGACACACTAAGTGAGCCAGACTTAGCTCACGTTTGCAAGTGTGTATTAGGACGGCAACAGGATGGATTCAAAAGCAGTCAAAGTATTCTGTGTAGCAAAGGATGTAGACACATACCTGTATCATCTTCCCAAAATAATATTTCCCATAGATATTGTTGTAGTTGATGTCCCCCCAACCTGGGGAATTCTTTTGTCAAGAGATTGGGCCAATGAGCTGGGTGGTTATATGAATCTGGACTTTTCACATCCCTAAATACCAATGGGAGACGACACATATGAGGTCTTGTATAGTCAACCTGAGTCGCAACACCATGTCTGTTTGCTCAATGGTACAGACGCAACAAGTGATGATGAATTTGATAGAGTATCCAATGAACCTCCATATGAAGCCTCTAAACTTCCTTTTGCAAATGAAGAAGCATTTAAAGTTCTGTTCTCCATAACGAACAAGTATGATAAAGGTTTCGTCAAACATTATGATAAAGATGTGGGTGAGGTAAAGATCTTACAGAATGATGAACAAACACAATAGACAAACAAACAAGAGATTACCAGGAACATTCAGAAAGCAACCCCTCCCCTAGAACTTTACATTGAAGATGATCCACACATTGAATATGGAGAAGGCAACTTAGTTTTATTATGGGACAAGAAAAGAGGTGAACCCAGCTATGATCCAAAGGATGAAATCTTATGGGCTGACCCCTTTATTGTGAAAAATAAAGAAAACAATCTTTACAATGTGTTCACCATGACAGGAAGGAAGGTGCCTGTCGGTAACGAGGCATCTCGTCTCCGCCCATATATAGATGGCACTTAGGGCTTCGGCCCTCATGTTTGTTAGTTAGGTCATGTGTACTATAGTGCATTTGCATGCTAGATTAAATGCATTGCATTATGCATCTTTACTTTCCACTAATCATATTTTATTGCACGAGTGTCTTGCATTTTGCAAGCATATATAAATACAAAAAAAAAGTGTGAAGAATTTTTCTTCTTTGTTAAGCCTTTTCTTTTCAGTTGCGTAGATAGTTTTGTTTCAATAAAGAGCAGCGATCTAATGGTACTTTCTTTTGTCCCAATTAGGTGCTCCAAAGATCCGAGGTTCTCATGCACTCATCAAGCGAGCACATGTCCCCAAGTTGGAGCATGATGTTATCCCCCCACTGGTGGATAACTATTTCAGAAAGAACATCTAGAGGTGCCCAGGATGAAGACATGGAAAGCCGAAAGATGTGCATGTACGTGCAAATTTGAACTCTTGATCCTCCTTCATAGTGTAAGCATCACTCAACGACATGAGCAACATATGACACCCATAGCATTTGGACGGGCCTGTCAGACATCCTTGAGAAACATGCTGCAAGTTGGTAAGTCCTTCATCATGGTGAGTATCAATTTAATATCTAAGGCATTCAAGATTGTCCTAGAGAGTCCCTTCTAACTACTAGTCGTTAGCTCGTTGGTTATATTTCTTTCTCCGTCATAAATTGACTTGTTATCTTAGGTTCTTGGGGAATTAGGTTACTCTTGGGGAAAATGGAGCACTATTGGGGTTTGCTTTGAATCTGTCATCGTACTGTTCCCGATCATACTTACGACTTTCCATCTCGTCAATCCTTGTCATATCCATTTCTTTAGGTTATATAAACTGACCCAAGAAGGGATTGTTCCTCATTCTATGGGAAGGAGATTTTATGCTCAGAGGGAGACTAGCAAAATCTTTCCTTGGTTACCCGCTCACAGGCTCACCCAGTCCCATAGCACCTGCGGATAAATTGCCAGGGTTTTATATAGTCTCTGGGGTGTTCGAAGCATTTAAGCAGGTGCTTTTCATCACGAGAGGAGAAAAGAAAAATAAAATGAATTTATCCAAAGAAAGAAAGAAAAAAAGAAAATAAAGGCCGTCAATCATAGGAATATCGCCAGAGCGCTACATATTCTCTGGGTTATCTCCTATGGTTGGACGTGGCAAAAGGAAAATAAAGGGATTGAAGGTATCACCTCACAAATAACAGGAACCAAGTGTGTGGTCTACTCTCATCAAAGGCACCCATGAATGCGATACTACGGTCCCTTGTATGTCAGTTGCCTAACTTTGAAGTCTAACCCCATGACCATCTCATAAACATTACATGATAGTGAAGAGACAATCTTTGGGAAATATTTTTAATACTTAGGTGTTAGTCGGGTCTCTCTGGGTCTCTGATAGTATTTCATACCTTGACTTAATAAGTTGTATAACCTTCTTGAGCTTGTGATGAAATATGAATATGGGGCTTAATGGTCTGGTTTAAATGACTTTTATATTACGTCGATCATCTTATCACACTGACGTGACTTGTTTCCTTGTAGACACACATGCTTTAATTTGTCTTGCAGTTTCTCGCCAAGTGTCATGCCATTCAAACGTTCCAGGATTTTTTAAAGGTGTTATTATTATTCTAGCTACTGCCGAGCATCGCTAGGGTTAGCTAACCCTCAGTTGGTTGACACATTTTCATTTGACGTATGCCCGTGATATTTCATAGGCCACATCATCACCATTTTTGAGTGACTCGACTCAGTTCCTAGCTCAGTTAGATGAATTTTGAGGAAAGTCGTTGCATGCTCTAGGGTGATGTCACCCCTATTTGGCTAGTTTTTGTGGATCGTTGGATGACTTTGGGCCTTGGAAAGTTGGGTGATGATTTATTCAAGCATTTTTATGATATACAAGCCACTTGGAAGTCTTCTGGAAGGAATTTAATGCCACTTGTCATCTCCCGGTGGATTATTTTTCACATCATCAAGTTCGATTTGGCCTTGGGACTTATTTTTCCACTAGAAGGAGGTTTGATGCACTTATCTGAGGAAGAAAATTAATTATTTGACTATTCAATAGCCTTGGGAGGCTCACTGCACATCACCAAATGAATATTTTCCTAGGTCGTGGGACTTGGGGAGGATAATACCTAGCTTCATGGAGGATTTTAATGGATCGATGGAATTTTTCCTTGATTAGAGGATAATTGCATACTTAAAGGAGAAATTGTTGGGCCTTTTGCTTGGTCAAAGATGCCTTGTGGAAATTTATTTTCCAGATTATTTTAAATTTATTATAAAATGCCCTTTTTATCCAAATCGCATGGTCAAAGAAGTTAAAATCATTTTTGAAAGGGGGTAAATTGATAAATTAATTATTGTGGGATTTTTATTTAAATTGGAATATTTATTGTGAATAATCCCTAGGTGGATTAAATATTTATTAAGGGATTTTATTATTATTTTGTTTAGGAAATCTCTAGAAGAGATTAATAAGTGGACACAACTTGAATATTTTAGGGGATAACCCTACAATTGGTTGATTTGTGGACAAATACAAGTGAGTGGAGGATTATAAATCCATCACTTGAGATTTCATTAAGAAGACTTTTTTTTGGTGATGCTCCTCAATACTATTATGCTATTTTTTCCAATGTGGCGCTATGGCTTTCCTCTTGGTGTCTTGATGTGATGCGCTTTTCTTGGGGAGTTTTGTGGTGGATGCTTAGAGATATTGGTGTGGTGGATCTTTCTTTTGAATGCTCGTGCTATCTACTTCAAGTAAATTTTTGGTGAGATCTACTTTATATTGCCTCTAAGTGTTCATTGAATGGTTTTGGATCTAAAGGAAACATTTTCAATAGCTAGCTAATAAACTACACCTATTGAGAGTTGCTTCTTGGATATTTTCTTGTACTAGGGACTAGGTAAAACTAACCCTTTTGCAGGTTATATCCACTCTGTTGAAGACATTAACAATGTGGATATATCTATCGGTTTATGAAAAAGAGTCACTATCCATGTACAAAATTTAACATAAAATTCATTTGCAGCATTAACTTTCTCATCATCACCTGGAAATACACTTACCATTTATGTCAACGGCTGAAGAGACTTCACTTTCAGAATACCCCATTTCCAACAACTGATTCTTAATATCGTCCACTTGAGAATCACCTACTTGAACCGCCTAGTACATTTTGGAGAAACAATATATCAGGCATGATTATATAAATGTATTATTAAGAATGAAAGAGAATATATTAACATCAATATGTGACCAAAAACAGTTAATGTAACTAGAATTTACATGAAGTATCCATAAAGGAAGGGAGGGCATAAGGCAATGCCAGCCTAATATGTGAGGATCAAGTTATCTTCCTTTTCACGATATGTAATATGACAACTTCAGTACAGTAAAAATTACACTAGCAGGCCAGACAGCCCTATTCTTGAGGTTGTAAGCATGTTGTATAAATTAGCAGATTACAACTGCATAAATTTTCTTAACAAAATGAAGTATTCCAGACATAAGATGTTTCTGGTGGATATGCAGTCTTTCCTCAGATCCACAAAACAAGTGCACAGTAATATACATTTGTTGTAATCAATTCTACCGCATAAGGTACTGTGATCTATAAGGTGTGTGAACAAAATTCTTGAAACCCTTCAGATTTAAACTAACCAGCTCTAAATAAGCTCAAATTCCTGCATTGATGCATTTTCTTCACCTCAAGAAAGCTTCTTGGCATCATATTATACATAAACATCTCAGAGAACTTGACCATACAGAATCTAATTTTATAGAACTACAAAACAGGGGAGAAGATTCAACAAATAATTTCCTATGTATCATCTCTATCTATATGTTCACTCTAGATTTTCTGTCCTAAAAGCTTCGTTGAAAAATGGAGAAAAAAATGTAAATTCAAGGGCATATTCTTCAGCTATTAAATACCAATGATAAATGAAAATCGTATGCATCCAATATGTTTTATACTGTTGTTCAAAATACCCCATAAACTTGCATCCTGTATAATGGGTTTCCTTCTTTTTCATCATTCAATTGCATGCAGCCCAGCAAGGTTTAGGTCAATAAAGCTAGCTATAAAATAGTTCAGATAATCAATTCAGAGATTTAAAGAGAGACCATCCAATTAGTCTAAGATACTCAACCTTAGGTAATTTAACACTATGCATGATTCTCTTAATTCTCTCAAATTTCCTCAAGGATAAAGTATAAAACAACAAAAGATAATTACTAGCAAATCTCTTTTTTTTTTCCTGGGAAAAAAGTCGTAATTTTATTAAAGTATAAAATTACATCCGCAGATATATATTTGCTATAAGAGTATAGTCGAAATATATATTGTCGTTTACATTGTCCATCCGTAACTGAATGTTCATCACATACAAAAAAGTTTCAAAATGTGTCAGTCTTGTTTTTTGTGCCCCATGACCTCCAAGTCATGTACATTAATTATCCAAAAATCAGGTTTGTAGTAACGTTCTCAGATAATTCCAAACAGGCATTCCAGTATAATCGGCTTAGCTTTATATTTGCCCTTCCTGGTAGGGCTGGTGATAATCAAAACTGCCATTTTCTGTGTATTCTGTAATATGCCAAGTTCCATACTCTAGTTGCGTGGCTTCTTTGGAAATCCGTTCAGCCAATGCATTCCTTTCCCTGTAGATATGGGAAAGAGAGATAGTGTCAAAAGTTGAGATTATCCTTAAAACTTCAGCAAGATATGGTCTAAGTCTAGCAGTGTGACAAAAGTGTTCTTGTTTTGCCCATTTGAGGATAAGTAGGGAATCCCCAAAGACTTGTAAAGAAGTGCATCCTTTTTCTACTGCAAAAAGGAGGAGTAATTTTAAAGCCATGATTTCAGAGAAATTGTTGGTGCCAGGCCCCAAATCAGCCCTGAGGTAGTAATAAGGTTGTTCAGACAGGTAAATACAGCCCCCTGCCCCACAATGTAATTGATCGCCCGTGGCTGCCCCATCGAAGAAGGCCCAAGACCGACCTGAATCTCTCTGTTCCATATGTGTTCAGCGAAATTTTGCCGTTCCCCACCCCTTGCCCAAGTTGAGAGAGTCAAGGATACTTAGGCAATTTGCTGCCACCCGAGGAGAGGACTGTGGTTCATCCCTGAAAATAGAGTTATTTCTGGCTATCCATACCCCCCAGGCAGCAATGATGGGATAGGATTTTATATTTTTTGGTGTCCTGTTGGAGAGCCATTCGGCCAAGGCTTCTTCGAAAGATTCTCCTCGCCAATGTCCAATAGCAGTGTTTAATTTGGAGGCTTCCTCCCAAATTGATAAGTTGAAGGGACATCGTAAAAACAAATGTTTGATTGTTTCCCCCTATGTTTTGCATAATGTGCACCAACTCGGGCCATGAAATTGTCTTCTCTGAAGTACGTCCCAGGTAGGCACTTTGTTTTCTAAAATTGACCAAGTTAATAATTTGCCTTTTGTTGGGCACTTTTGTTTCCAGAGTTTCTTCCACCACCACTTCACTTCTTGTTGTATTGGGTCCGTGCTCAATAGGACATATCCAGCTTTTGGAGTGTAGTAACCTCCCGGGTCTCCTTCCCATATGAGCTCGTCCTCCCTTTCATTCAGCCGAATGTTTGCTCTCGCAAGTGCTCTGAGGTAACGGTCCCAGTTTACAGTTTCTAGTTCATTTAACCCCAGAGTTCTGCCGTCTTTCCAGCCTTGATGCCACATGGATGTGTGAAGAGGTTCCGCAACTTGGGCCAGATAGTAATATCCCCCCCGATCTAGTTCTGTGTAGAGGTCGGCTGGTAGTATGTGTTCCCTTATGCAACCCACCCAGGGGTCACGACCGATTCTTAGTGATTGGCTAGATTTGATCAACCAAGCTAATTTGTTTCCAATCACTGCAAAGGCTCGTTGTACTGACTTCCACATAACAAAGATTCCCATTGTCCGGGGGGAGGGGCTCCTGATCCATTCTGTCAGTGTAAGAGGGGCCACATATTTCCAAAGGACAACTGTGGTCCAAAGGCTATTTGTTTTGATCAGTCTTCAAACTTGGTGACCGCCCATTTAGCAACGGTGGTCAACTCATGTGCCATGAAGATATGCATCACCAGATGCAAGTATGTCAGAGACAGTTTGGTTCTACTTGGGCATTTGATGCTCCAGCACAAAATTTTGTAAGCGGGATTACCGCACCCCTGCGTGGGTTAATATTGTAATAAGTCTGCATGGATCATAGTTAG
>ML782392.1:673995-779146 GCA_009831015.1 Picea engelmannii | reverse complement strand
ACCTATTGCCCCTGTTGTTGTACATTTTGATTTTCTAGTTCCTTTGGAATTTCTTTTTCAGTGATCTCATCAAGCACTGTGTATTCTTGTTTTTCTTTTCCTGTTTCTTTCTCTGCAACAGATCTTTGTACATGACCTTCTCATTGAATATGACATCTCTGCTCCTAATGATTTTGTTATTTTCATAATCCCATAAGCAATAACCAAAATCATTAACACCATATCCAATAAAGGTACACTTCTTGGATTTTGCCTCAAGCTTTGTTCTATTTTCTTTATCAATATGGACAAATGCTTCACAACCGAAAGTTTTCAAGAAAGAATAGTTTACCTTTTTTCCTGTCCATTCCTCCTCTGGAATTTTACCATCCAAAGAGCTTGAAGGTCCTCTGTTTATTAAGTAAACAACAATATCTACATCATCTGCCCAGAACTGTAAGGGAAAACCGGCATGCAATCTCATACTCCTTGCACGCTCCATGATTGTCCTGTTCATCCTTTCTGACACACCATTTTCTTGTGGTGTTCTTGGAACTGTCTTCTCTCTATGAATCACGTAACTTGAAAGAAATTATTGGACCACGATCTTGGTGGTCGAACATAATTTGGGAGGACGAAGCTACAAGAGTGAAACTTCAACCATTATTTAGAGACCGAGACCAATGGTAGGTTAGGGGAATGATTTAAGACAATGTTATTTGAATGTTACAGTATATTAGTAAAAGTTTTAAATTATTTAAATGTCATATTGTATTACAAATTTAATTTTGTTATTTGAATGTTTTAGTATATTAGTAAAAGTTTTAAATTATTTAAATGTCATATTGTATTACAAATAAAATTTTGTTATTTGAATGTTACAGTATATTATTAAAAGTTTTAAATTATTTAAATGCCATATTGTATTAGAAATTTAATTTTGTTATTGAATATTGTATTATGAAATTTAATTTTGTTATTGAATATATTTATGTAATTGATTTAAAAAAAAAATAGAATAACAAAATGAATAATTTATTATATATATTTAATAATTATCATTACTAAAATTAATTTTAATAATTTAATAAAATATAATTAAAAATATTAAAAAAATAATATTTTATATATAAAAAACTAAAATGAAACCAATAAAAATATTTAATTTTACATTATATTTTCATTTACATGTCATAATTATAAAGTTTTAATTATTATATATTACTTTTATTTATTTTTTCCAAACAAGAAAATTTCTCTTTATATTAGATAATATAAAATGTTACATCATTGATCAACTTCTTTCAAAATATTGGTTTTTCATATGTCGAAACTTGTGATAGTCTAATTGGGATAATCAAGCTTACATTGCATCATTCATTGTTGTATACTGAGAGCACATCTGCCCATAAGTTACCACCTTCCATACAAAAAAGGATACCCCGATGCTAAAATCAAAAGACCTACAAAGCAAAACACTGACTACAAAAAAGATCCACAAGCAACATAACAAAAATCATAAAACTTTTATAAATCTAGTGAGGCCTGGCTCGTTGTCTGCCCACTGGGTGTAGATGATCTCCCCACAGTGATCTAGGTCCTTGAGTGCACTTTTAGACAGAGCATCTGCAGCCTCATTAAATTCACGGTGAGTATGAAGGAATGATATCTTTTCGAACTAGATACTGAGCCTCTTGATTTGTTCCTTCCAACCTTCCAGCACCAAGCTTTTTAGTCTCCTGCAACCTTTGCACCAATCTATAACGAGCTTCGAGTCCCCAATGATTTGAATGACAGGAAGGTTGAATTTTATCGACAAGAAGAGAGTGTTCCATAGCCCCAGTAGCTCCGCCCTGTTGTTGGTTCCATCTCTTGTATTGAATGTCCATTTAAGATGTGAGTTTGCATTTAAGCTGAGAGCACCACCTACACCACTGTTTAAACCATCTCCTGAAGCAGCGCCGTGAAACCACCCCACTAACTGGTCAAGCCGTGGAGGTCTCTTGAGCTTGAATGTAGCCTTTAACGTTTTTGTCACCAAACTGTCATTAAAGCAAGACACAACCTTTGTAGCTACCACTAGCGGAAGAGTCGAACCATTATTGAAAAGGAGATTGTTTCTTTCAATCTAGATGTACCAGCAGACAATAGTTGGGATAGTAATTAAGGTTTGATGCTTTCCGATAAATGAAGAGAGACAATCATCAATGGTAAGCCCTTCCCAGGTCAGCTTGGTCTTAAGGATCCCTTCTAATTTTATCCAAACCTGGTGAGGGAAAGGACAAGAAATAAACATATGGACTAATGTCTCAGGGTTACTTCTACACAAGATACAATAACTCAGCCCTTCCCACCCTCTAGCAAGCAGAACATCCCACGTGAGAATCTTGTTTCTTATGAGCATTCAAAAGAATAGTTTCAATTTTAGTGCCATATTCCACTTCCATAACTTATAGTCCCATCCCTTGGTGGTGTGAGCCCACATTCTTTCTGAAAGGGTTCTATACAAATTTTTTGCAGTGGGAAAACCAGACCCATCGCCACCCGACCAACTTAACTCATCCTCCATTGGAGCTAACTGAATTCTTGTGCCCATGAGTGCCCTTCTGTATTGCTCCCATTCCATAGAAAGATCACTATTGATGCCCAACTGAGTCACATTTATCCAATATGTGTTTAGAGGTGCATTCAAAGAAGTGTTTCGAACTTGGTAAAGGAAGGTAATCCCCCGATCCTTTAAGGTTGTCATAAGAGACTTTGAAAGAAAAGAGTTTTGGCCCATTCCCATAATTTGATCTCGGCCTGTCTGAATAGTCTCACCATTACCAGATTTCCAACAGAGGCAGTGGTGTAATAGTGGAAGCGATTTTAAGAGATTTCTCCAAACTGGAGAGGTTTCTCCCTGTGATCTATGCTCCAATCTAAACCACATTGATACAGAAACATAAGGTAAATACTTATCTTTTAAGAATTTTTGCCAGATACCGTCAATGGTCAGTCCTCGCCACAATGACTTGGTCGCTAAAGATTTATTGAAGAAGGCCAAATTTTTTATCCCCCAACCTCTAGCTTTCTTTGTCCTAGCAATACTGTCCCAGTTACATAGGTGTAAACATTTCTTCTCCCTACAACTTGACCATAGAAAAGTGTAGATGAGCTGACGCAGTTTTCAAGAACTGAGACTGGAACCGTGGCCATAGACATCCAATACACCAATTGGCTCACCAAAACTTCTTTTATTAGAACTGAGCGACCACCAAGTGAAAGCCAACGATTACACCAATGGTCTATTATTTTTTCAAATTTTTTAATAAGCCAGCGCCAGTCGTCTACTTTGTAACAATTCGGCTTAAGGAAAAATTCCAGATACTTAAAGCCTTTCTCTATGGACTCAAAACTATATGGAAAAATCACTTTAAAAGGTGCGAACCTCACCTCATCCAAACCTGCCGAATGGAAGGTGGATTTTTCTTCATTAATCTGTAGACCCATAGCATGTAAAAAAACTTTCAAAAGCCCAACAATCGCCTTCCATTCAGCTAAGAATGCTCTCGTCATGATCAATACATCATCGATGAATAGGAGATGTAAAATGTTTGTAATCCTGGAAACCTTTATGCCAGTCAACAAACCTGCTTCTTTCTCCTTTTTTATGAGGATACTCAGGCCCTCCATGACCAAGATAAAGAGCAACGACGATAGTGGGAAACCTTGTCTGAGACCTTTACCCCTTTGAAAAAAAGGAGATTGTTCACCATTTATTAAGATTGCATAAGACACAGCTGTGACGCAGCTCATAATCCAGTTTGTGAGTGTTAGACCAAAGCCTGATTTGATTAGAATCATCCTTAGAAACTCCCAATTGATTAAATCATAGGCTTTCTTTAGATATTATGGTAGCTTCAGGAGGTATGAACCTCTTTTGTGACCTATGACGAGATTAGAATATTCCATAAGGAAGCAAAGAAGTGAAGGAAACCCTAGACAAGTTGTCGGCTGCAGAAATACAGTTTATATGAATTAATTAGTACCCAGAAGAAGAAGTTGGCCCTGGCAGTCTGCCAAAAATACTATAAATATAGGAGGCTAGTTCTCATTATTTCACATTCTCAAAATTACAGAGAGCCATTTGTGCGCACTGTAGTTGGTAGTTCTGTACGTAGGTTTCTGGGGAAGGTGCAGCGCTAGTTTCTGGGTGGACTATCTGATCAGTCAGCCTAACACTGGAAGGAAGCATAGCCGCTAGGATATTGAGTTCGCTGGGAATTGCTGCTAGGGTTACTAGCAGGAGCAGCTTCCAAGACACTATCACTAGGGTTACTAGCAGGAGCAGTTGTAGAAACCCTAATTCTTAGATCCGACACCTTGTGATGGAGCATCTCACTCAAGGAGAAGATATTCAGATGCGCCCTAGTTCAACACACCTTTTGGCTCTCTCATAAGATGGAAACGATGAAGTTGAAGTTTTGGATCAAGGCATGACCAATTTCTAGTAGTCTATGAAGCAAGGCATGACCTGATCAGTCTATGGAGCCATGTGAAAAAACTGATTCAGATATCGTACCAAAGATCAATCTATGGAGCCATGTGAAAACACTGATTCAGATATCGTACCAAAGACCAATAAATGACCAGCTTGGCTTGAAGCTACATTACAAGATGCAAAAAGACTCAAGGTTCCAGAAGGAACATCTAGGAAGAGTAAAAGACTGAAAAGATTCTCAAGTTATGCAGCATACATGACGAAGCTTCTAGATGAAGAACCTACCACATTTGAAGAAGCAGTTCAAAAGGGACAATGGAAAGAAGCTATGACGAAAGAGCATCAATCTATTATGAAAAATGAGGTATGGGAAATTGTACCTAGACCTAAAGAAAAATCGGTGGTAACCTCAAAATGGGTATACAAGATCAAACATGCAGCAGACGAAAGCGTGGATAAATACAAGGCAAGATTCGTGGCCAGAGGGTTTTCCCAGAAGGAGGGAGAATATTATGACAAAACCTTTTCTTCGGTGGCTAGGTATACCTCCATCAGGGTTATCATATCTCTTGCTGCTTCCATGGGATGGAATCTACATCAGATGGATGTAAAGAAAGCTTTTCTGAATGGAGCAATTGAAGAAGAAGTATATATTGAACAACCTCAAGGGTTTGAGGTACATTCCAAAGACACTCACGTTTGCAGATTGAAGAAAACTCTATATGGACTCAAGCAAGCTCCAAGGGCTTGGTATGCTAGAATGGAAAGTTATCTAACAAGACTTGGTTTCTCCAAGAGTCATGCAGATCCAAACCTTTACTACAAAGTCGTGGATAATGCACCTGTAATTCTACTATTATATGTTGACGATCTATTCATAACAGGTGAAGAATCTCTCATTATCCAGTGCAAGAAGGAATTAGCTTATGAATTCGATATGAAAGATCTAGGTCTCATGCATTATTACTTGGGACTAGAAGTATGGTAGAAGCATGGTGAAGTATTCCTTGGACAAGGAAAGTACGCAATAAAGATCCTTCAGAAATTTGGAATGATGGACTGTAAGCCCATGGACATTCTTATGAATGTGGATATAAGAAAAGTGAAAGTTAAAGATTCCGATACAATAGATCCATCTCTATATTGATAGCTAATTGGATCATTGATGTATTTGGTAAATACTCGACCAGATATTTGCTTTGCTGTAAATACATTAAGTTAGTTCCAGGTGGAACCTAGACAAGAGCATTGGATAGCTGCAAAGCATATCCTAAGATATATTCGTGGGACAATAAACTATGGCTTGAAATATACCGCATCCAGTGATATCAAACTTCATGGATTCACAGACCCTGATTGGGTAGGAAGTGAAGAAGACAGAAAGAGCACTTCAGGTATGTGTTTCAGCTTGGGCTCCGCTATGATATCTTGGGGCAGCAGGAAACATAAGTCTGTCACAGTCAACATAGTAGAAGCAGAGTATATGGCAACATGTGAAGCATGCATAGAAGTAGTATCGCCAGGGAAGTTAATCTCCGATTTATTTGATCAGATTCCATAATCGACCATAATATATTGTGATAATCAGAGTTGTATAAGATTATCAAAACATCTCGTGTTTCATGAAAGGTCGAAACACATTGAGATCAAATACTACTTTATCCAAGATAAAGTCCAGGAAGGAGAGGTAAATCTCGAGTATATCCCCACTGATGAGAAGACAACAGACATCCTAACAAAACCTCTATCCAGAATAAAGTTTGCATATTTCTGAGAGAAGATGGGGATTGTGGAAATAACTCCCTTAGCTGAAAGGGAAGACTCTCTAGGTTAGGAGAAAGCATTGAGAAATATTATTGAAAAACATTTATTTTTGTGATTGAATGACTCTCCAGGTTAGGAGGGAGCACTAAAAATATTATTGAATCATTTATCCTTGTTTGAAAAATAGTCCAGATTGGACAGATTCTTTCCTGTTTGGAAAGTGGATTGAGATTTCTGACGGACAGTGACTTCCGATTATGGTTAACATGGGAAGTAGTCTGATTGTTGATGTATCATAGATAATGGCTTCCCATTGTGGTTAACATGGGGAGTGGTCTAGGGCAGTCTCTCTTCTTGAGGATTACTCAGAAGACTGGCCCGCCTCGTCGGACAACGATTTCTCATTGTGGTTAACATGAGGAATGGTCCGTTTTGGAGGTTGATACATGAAAATATTTTCCTCCTGTGGTTAACAGAGGAAATGGTCCAGACAATCATTCCTTAGGGTTTTACATTCTCTCCAGGGTGCACTTTGATTAGTGTAGGAGGAATGGCCCAGGGTGGGGAATGGTCCAGACATTCCTTAGGGTTTATACATTCTCTCCAGGGTGCACTTTGATTAGTGTAGGAAGAATGGCCCAGGGTGAGGAATGGTCCAGGCTCAGAAATCAGAAACAATCATTCTTCCTTGTTTGAGAAGAATAGGGAGGATAGCCCATTGTTGATGTTCTATACAGAGGGAAAATATTCCTTCAGATCTCACAAATGTGAGTGAAAGATTGGTCCAAATGATTCAGTTTATTATTAACAATATTGTCTATGTAGGATGTCATCAGATGATTGTTACAGAGATATCCTGTCTCCAGACAGTAGAGATATACTATTGTGGTGGATATGTTCCACTGGTCGTGACTATGTGTCACGGTTTGAGTAGTTGTGTACTACCATGGATAGACATAGTTGTGTTCTATCAATTGATATTGTACCAGTTGTCATAGGAGATTATCTAGTCGGATAATAATGACGGTGCTCATGATACTACCAGTTGAATGGTCTGTTTGTGCTCAAGACCATACCTCCCTAGCTAGGAGGGAGTGTTAATATTATGGTAGCTTCAGGAGGTATGAACCTCTTTTGTGACCTATGACGAGATTAGAATATTATGAAAGGAAGAAAAGAAGTGAAGGAAACCCTAGACAAGTTATCAGCTGCAGAAATACAATTTATATGAATTAATTAGTACCCAGAAGAAGAAGTCGGCCCTGGAAGTCTTCCAAAAATACTATAAATATAGGAGGCTATTTCTCATTATTTCACATTCTCAGAATTACAGAGAGCCAGTTGTGCGCACTGCAGTTGGCAGTTCTGTGCGCAGGTTTCTAGGGAAGGTGCAACACCAGTTTCTGGGTGGACTATCTGATTAGCTTTGGTTTCTCTTCTTGCTTGGTGCATTAGCCTCTCTTGGCTATTGATTGCTACCATGATTCTTCTCTGTCAAGGTCAAGGTGCTCGGAGGGTGCCCTCGGCCTATGGTTGGGTGATGAGGGTATCGTCAATGGTAAAAGGAGCACAATATTCTATATTCTAACAACCTTTATGGCGGTCAACAAACCTGCTTCTTTCTCCTTTTTTATGAGGATACTCAGGTCCTCCATGACCAAGATAAAGAGCAGTGGCGATAGTGGGAAACCTTGTCTGAGACCTTTACCCCTTTGGAAAAAAGGAGATGGTTAACCATTTATTAAGACTGCATAAGACACAGATGTGATGCAACTCATAATCCAGTTTGTGAGTGCTAGACCAAAGTTGAATTTGATTAGAATCATCCTTAGAAACTCCCAATTTATTAAATCATAGGCTTTCTTTAGATCAAGTTTAAGAATTAAAGCCCGATGGTTCTTCTTTTTTATGCTGTGGAGGCATTCCTGTGCTGTATCCACCACATCAAGGATCTGTCTTCCCTGAAGAAATCCCAATTGTTCTTCTCCTAAACCTTTGGATAGAATTGGCCTCAACCTGTTTGCCAACAATTTGACAATGATTTTGTAACATAAGTTACACAGGGAAATAGGTCCATAATCCCCAAAAGTAGTTGGTTTATTAGATTTAGGAATTAAAACAACGAAAGTAGTATTCAGTGCTTTTATCGCTTCTCCCTTCCGCCTTGATTCGTCGACCATTCCTAGAAGGTCCTCACCAACAAGCTCAAAATAATGGAGGAAAAAATCCACAGTCCAGCCATCCGGGCTAGGGCTTTTATCTTTGGAAAAATCCTTTAGTATGTTCAAAATATCTTCTAAAGAGCACGGTTTTTCCAACAGTCTTGCATCTTCCTCTGAAACCATATTTGGATAAAGACTGGCTAGAGAAGTCTGGTCTTCATTAATAATGCCTGTTGTCGAGCCCAAATTTAAAAAAAAATTAATTGCTTCCTCCTTTAATTCTCGTTGACCCAAAATTTCAAAACTCGCCTCCATATGTAAATCCCAAATCTGCTTACGGTTTTTTCAATCGCTTGCAAAGTGGTGAAAAAAAATTGTGTTACATTCCCACTTTTTAACCAGATCGCATGACTCTTCTATCACCAAGAATCTTCCTCTGCTGTTAGTATCTGTAATCTTTCTGCTTCCTTTTGTTTGATCTTGATAGTAAGCTCCCCACTCTTCAAATCTGCAAGGGAGGCTTGATACAAAGACTGTAATTCCTCTTCTATAGAGTCCAATTTTTGTGCTGTTTGATTTTTAAAACTCACCCACCTCTTAACTACCATTTTTAGGAAATTTAGCTTCCACACCAGTCTTCTTTGTAGCCCTATCTCCTAAAGAAACTTTGGATCCTTCCAAACTTCAGTAACTAAACGAGAGAACTCTACCTCATGCAACCACCCTGGATTTAATTTGAAAGGATAGAATTTGCACTGAAAAAGACCATCTAACTGCAGGAGGATTGGGGCATGGTCCGAGATGAAAGGATGTGCCACCTAGGCCCGATAAGGATCCACCTTCCCAAGCAGATCCATCGAAACAAATTGCCTGTCTAATCGCTTTAATATGCTATCCCCCCCTTTCTGACCATTCCTCCACGTAGGCATTAACACATCCGGTAGAATGTCAACCATGCCTCTAGCTGTAAAAATGTCCTTTAAAAAGAGTGCCAATGGATCAGGTTGGCTACTTGTTCCCCAGCTCTCCCCTTCAGTTAGAGTGAAATTGAAATCACCCATGACAATCAAATTCTGTTGGGATACGATACCTCCATCCTTCACCTTTTTCCAGAAAACCTTCCTATCACTGCATGTGCCATAAACATTGAGGAAAGATAGCTGCTCCTTTAAATTGAAACTATAACCTGTCAACTGTAAACCACCACAACAAATGTAAGGGTTCAAATCAAATTTATCTGGGTCCCACACAAGTAGAAAACCCCCAGATATGCCAACAGAGCTTACAACAACTGAATACCACTCTGGTTTGAGCAATGAGATAAAAAACCATGCTCTAGACTCATCCACTAAAGTCTCTTATATGAAAATAATCTCCAGTTGATTCAACAGTAAAAGACGACGAACAGAGGCCAGTTTATGGGAGCCCCCCACTCCCCTAATGTTTAGAGACAATAGGACCATGACTTAAGGCATGCTAGGGATTTAATGCCTCTAAGCGCCCCATGATCAGAATCAAAAGAAGAAAACTGAACCTGCTCCTTTATACAAACCTTCGCTCACTTACGAGCACTGCACGTTTTAATGGGTGATACTTCACAACCTAAGCCCCTTGACCATACAAAACCCTTGTCTCCCGAAGAAGGAGGTTCTGACCGAGAGCTCAATGATGAATGTTGTTGATATTATGGTAGCTTCGGGAGATATGAACCTCTATTGTGACCTATGATGAGATTAGAATATTCTGGAAGGAAGCAAAGAAGTAAAGGAAACCTTAGACAAGATGTCGACTGCAGAAATATAATTAATATGAATTAATTAGTACCTAGAAGGAGAAGTCGGCCCCAGTAAGTCTGCCAGAATCACTATAAATATAGGGTGCCAGTCTCTCATTTGACACACATCTCAGCAGTTGCAGAGAGCCAGTTTTGCGCAGTGCAGTTGCAGTCTTGTGCGCAAGTTCTGGGGAAGAGTGTTGCGCCAGTTTCTGGGTGGGACTATTTGATCAGCTTTGGTTACTTTTTTCTTGCCTGGTGCATTAGCCTTGCTTGGCTATTGATTGCTACCAATATTCTTCTCTGTCAAGGTCAAGGTGCTCGGAGGGTGGCTTCAGCCTATGGTTGGGTGACAAGGGTATTGTCAATGGTAAAACGAGCACAATCTTCTATATTCTAGCAGGTTATGGGCCCACAACTCCCTCATTCAGTCTAACCACTGGAAGTAATCATAGCCGCTAGGATTTTGAGCTCACTGAGGAACTGCCGCTAGGGTTACTAGCAGGAGCATCTTCCAAGACACTGTCGCTAGGGTTACTAGCAGAAGCAGTTGCAAAAACCCTAATCTCAGATCCAACACCTTGTGATGGAGCATCTTGCTCAAGGAGAAGATATTCAGATGTGACCTAGTTCAACAGACCTTTTGGATATCCCAGAAGATAGAAATGTTAGAGTTGAAGTTTTGGATCTAAGCATGACCAGCCACCAGTCAACTGAAGACATGAGTGAAACGATCAGTCTCTTACACTACTCAACACTCACTGGAATGATTGAAGATGACATGTGGATAATCGATAGTGGAGCTTCTAGGCACATGACAAGAGATCAAGCCAGACTCTCAAACCTAAATGAGAAGAAGACATCGTACAAGGTAGATCTTGGAGACAAAAGCACTTACCCAGTCGAAGGATTTGGATAAGCCTCCATCAAGTTGAAATCAGGTAACAATGTTCACATAAGCAATGTTTTATATGTACCTGGTTTAGAAAAGAATCTTGTATCAATATCATGCCTAGAACACAAGGGAAACAGACAAGGGAAACATAATAGCCTTCGTGGATGGAAAAGTGTTATCATGGCATAAGGACTCCAGCATAGAGAATGCTAGGGTTATTGGAAGTCGTTAAGGAAATCTGTATAGATTACTAGAACAAAATGAAGAAGCTCTCGTACATGACAAAGTCAACCCTAATGAGATTTGGTATAGAAGGTACACTCATATTAATTATCAAGCATTACCTTTTCTCAGAAGAATGGTTGAAGGAATACCGGAGTTGAAATCTACACACGAAGGAATCTACAAGGGATGTGCCCTTGGGAAGAATATCAAGAAACCATTCCCAAGCAGCAACAACAGATCTAAGGAGATCCTAGATCTAATACACTCAGATGTTTGTGGTCCGATGCCAGTCAGAGCTCTAGGAGGATCCCTTTACTACGTAATCTTCATAGATGACTATTCAAGAAAGACTTGGCTATACCTACTAAAGACAAAAGACGAAGTATTCAACAAATTCCAAGAATTCAAAGCAGAGATAGAAAACCTCACGAACAAGAAGATCAAGACATTAAGAACAGATAATGGAGGAGAATACACCTTGAAAAAGTTCATTGCATTTTGCAAATCGACAGGGATTAGGAGGGAGCTGACTGTTCCTCATAATCCTCAACAAAATGGTGTAGCAGAAAGAAAGAACAGATCCATTGAAGAAACCGTAAGAGCCTTACTAAATGATCAAGGTCTATCCATGTTCTTATGGGGAGAAGCAACAATGACAACAATATATGTGCAGAACATAAGTCCTCATCGTATATTGAAGGACATGACACCAGAAGAAGCCTTCTCGGGTAAGAAACCTAATGTGGAAAAATAAGAATATTTGGATGTCCTGTTTACTCTCACATACCCAAGGACAAAAGGAGTCAACTAGAACCCTCAAGAAATAAGGGGATATTTGTGGGATACAATGATTCATCCAAGGCTTATAGAATATATATTCTAGAACAACACAATATTGAAGTCAGCAGAGACATAACATTCAATGAAAAGATGGCCTTCAAGAAATCCATAGAAGAAACTATTGAAGAAGAAGAGATTGAAGAACCTAATGAAGAAAACACAGAAAACGAAAATGACGAAAATGAACAACTTGATCATCCTATGGAGCCATGTGAAAACATTGATTCAAATATCGTACCCAAAACCAAGAAATGACCAGCTTGGCTTGAAGCTACCTTACAAGATGCAAAAAGACTCAAGGTTCCAGAAGGTACATTAAGAAAGAGTAAAAGACCTAAAAGATTCTCAAGTTATGCAGCATACATGACGAAGCTTCTAGATGAAGAACCTACGACGTTTGAAGAAGCAGTTCAAAAGGGACAATGAAAAGAAGCTATGACGAAAGAGCATCAATCCATTATGAAAAATGAGGTATGGGAAATTGTACCTAGACCTAAAGAAAATCGGTGGTAACTTCAAAATGGGTATACAAGATAAAACATGCAGCAAACAGAAGCGTGAATAAATACAAGGCAAGATTCATAGCCAAAGGGTTCTTTGGAAGGAGGGAGAAGATTATGATGAAGAAGAAGTATATATTGAATAACCTCAAGGGTTTGAGGTACCTTCTAGAGACACTCACGTTTGCAGATTAAAGAAAGCTTTATATGGACTCAAGCAAGCTCCAAGGGCTTGGTATGCCAGAATGGACAGCTATTTAATGAGACTTGGTTTCTCCAAGAGTCATGCAGATCCAAACCTTTACTACAAAGTCGTGGAAAATGCACCTGTAATTATACTACTATATGTTGACGATCTATTCATAACAGGTGAAGAGTCACTCATCATTCAGTGCAAGAAGGAACTAGCTTCTGGATTTGATATGAAAGATCTAGGTCTCATGCATTATTACTTGGGACTAGAAGTATGGCAGAAGCGTGGTGAAGTATTCCTTGGACAAGGAAAGTACACAATAAAGATCCTTCAGAAGTTTGGAATGATGGATTGTAAGTCCATGGAAACTCTTATGAATATAGATATCAGAAAAGTGAAAGATCCAGATTATGATTCAGTAGATCCATCTTTATAGAGACAACTAATTGGGTCATTAATGTATTTGGTAAATACTCGACTAGACATCTGCTTTTCCGTGAATACACTAAGCCAGTTCCAGGTGGAACCAAGACATGAGCATTGGATAGATGCAAAGCATGTCTTAAGATATATTCGTGGGACAATAAACTATGGCTTGAGATATACCGCATCCGGTGAGATACAACTTCATGGATTCATAGACTCAGATTGGGTAGGAAGTGCAGAAGATAGAAAGAGCACTTCATGTACATGTTTCATCTTGGGCTTCGATATGATATCTTGGAGCAGCAGGAAACAGAAGTCTGTCGCACTCAACACAGTAGAAGTAGAGTATATCGCAGCATGTGAAGCATGCACAGAAGCCATATGGCTAAGGAAGTTAATCTTCGACTTATTTGATCAGATTCCAGAATCGACCATAATACATTGTGATAATCAGAGTTGTATAAGATTATCAGAACATCCCGTGGTTCATGAAAGGTCGAAACACATTGAGATCAAATACTAATTTATTCGAGATAAATTCCAGGAAGGAGAGGTAAGGCTTGAGTATATCTCCACTGATGAGCAGACAACAGACATCGTGACGAAACCTCTATCTAGAATAAAGTTTGCATATTTCTGAGAGAAGATGGGGATCATGGAAATAACTCCCTTAGCTAAAAGGGAAGAAATGACTCTCCAGGTTGGCAGGGAGCACTAAAAATATTATTGAAGAAATTTATTTTCGTGATTGAAAAATAGCCTAGTTAGGCAGATTCTTTCCTGTTCGGAAAGTGGATTGAGATTTCTGACGAACAAAAATTTCCCATTGTGGTTAACATGGGAAATGGTCCAGATTGCTGATGTATCATAGACATCGACTTCCCATTGTGGTTAACATGGGGAGTGGTCTAGGGTAGTCTCTCTTCTTGAGGGTTACTCAGGAAGACTGGCTCGCCTTGTCGGAAAATGATTTCTCATTGTGGTTAACATGAGGAATGGTCCATTTTGGAGGTTGATACAGGACAATCTTTTCCTCTTGTGGTTAATAGAGGAAATGGTCCGGACAATCATTCCTTAGGGTTTATACATTCTCTCCAAGGTGCACTTTGATTAGTGTAAGAAGAATGGCCTAGGGTGGGGAATAGTCCAGGCTCAGCAATCAGGGATAGACACTCCTTAGGGCAGATTCATTCTCTCCAGGTTACACTTTGTTTAGTGTCAGAAGAATGGCCCAGGGTGAGGAATGGTCCAGGCTCAGAAATCAGAAACAATCATTCTTCCTTGTTTGAGAAGAATAGGGTATATAACCCATTGTTGATGTTCTATACTAAGGGAAGATATTCTTTAAGATCTCACAAATGTGAATGAAAGATTGGCCCAGATGATTCAGTTTATTTTTAAAATATTTTTCTGTGCAGGTTGGAATCAGATGATTGTTACGGAGACTGCATGTCTCCAGACAGTAGAGATATACTACTGTGGTGGATTTGTTCCACTGTTTGTGACTATGTGTCATGGTTTGAGTAGTTGTGGACTACCATAGATAAACACAGGTGTGTTCTATCAATTGATATTGTACCAGTTGTCATAGGAGATTATCTAGTTGGATAATAATGATGGTGCTCGTGATACTACCAGTTGAATGGTCTATTTGTGCTCAAGACCATACCTCCCTAGCTAGGAGGGAGTTTTGATATTATGGTAGCTTTGAGAGGTATGAACCTCTATTGTGACCTATGAGGAGATTAGAATATTCCGAAATGAAGCAAAGAAGTAAAGGAAACCTTAGACAAGATGTCGACTGTAGAAATATAATTAATATGAATTAATTAGTACCCAGAAGGAGAAGTCGGCCCCAGTAAGTCTTCTAGAATCACTATAAATATAGGTCACCAGTCTCTCATTTGACACACATCTCAGCAGTTGTAGAGAGCCATTTCTACGCAGTTACAGTCTTGTGCGCAAGTTCTGGGGAAGAGTGTTGCGTTAGTTTCTGGGTGGGACTATCTGATCAACTTTGGTTACTTTTTTCTTGCCTGGTGCATTAGCCTTTCTTGGCTATGATTGCTTCCAGTATTCTTCTTTGTCGAGGTCAAGGTGCTCGGAGGGTGGCTTCAGCCTATGGTTGGGTGACAAGGGTATTGTCAATGGTAAAATGAGCACAATCTTCTATATTCTAACAGATGCGGGGGTAACTCAAAGGTAACTGAAGAAATAATCTCTTTTCCTTTGTAGGTGATCAGAGCTTTCGGTTCCAGTAGTTCTTGTAGGGCTAGAACTAGAGAATCTAACATCGAACTGAGGCTACATTCCCCCTGATCCAACTCTCTTAACCCTGCTTTACGGCGAAGAGCCTAGACAGAAGAATGGAGCACCACTTCAGTCTCGCTAAGCAACGGTTCGAATGGGTCCCTTGTAGTTTGTCCCATATAGTAGTCTAAATCTGGGGACCCAGGTGCAAACATGATCCCAGCCCTACTCACCACACTCTCGGGTCTTGACGACGCCTCCTCAATAAATTCCATCGAGTCAACCACAGGGTTACCCAATACTCCCAAATCAGTGGGCGGGATGTCAACAGAAGAGTGATAATCACTTCTAAGCAGATGCTTAGCCCCCAATGAACCCTGGTTCTTACATGGAAACAAGTTCGATAGGGAATCCATCTCAGGTGAGACAGCTGGGACCACGGTCCGAGCGGGAGAAGAGCACCTTCCAAATTATAAATCCAAAGCATCTCTTTCCCAAGATGAGAGAGAAAAGTAAAGAGTAGGACAAAGTTTTCTTAGCTTACCCGAAAAATTGATGGCATTCCTTTCCTCCTCGGGTGATACAGCTCCGGGAAAATGAACATTCCATCCTCCTGACGACTCTTCCAGAGGGTCTGAGCTGGTGGGTATCCGTAACAAAGAAAATTATGAAGAAGAATCGTCTGAAAAGATTTTGTGGCATTCATGACGGAGATGACCCATTTGTCTGCATCTAGTACACCTAAATGAAACCCCCAAGAAATCAAGAGTCTGAGTTCTCAGCATCCCCCACCACTCCAGTTCCACAGTTTCTGGAAGACCAACATGAATGTCTATCTCCACCAAGAATCTACACATACACTTATCCATAGAAAGAAGAGCTTCATCGTCAACCGTCAAAAATCGACCCAGACCATTAGCGATCTCGGTTAAGGCCTGTTTATTCCACCATTGTAGTGGCAGGCCCGACAACAAAACTCAAAGGTGACGGATTTGGAAATACTCCTTTGAATGATCAAAAGTAACACTCCATCGCTTCAACATAAGACTAACACTATCAACCACCCACCGTGACTCCAGTATTAACGAGGCATCCTTCGGGTTACGACACTTAAAGTCGAACCAGCTCCGGGCCAGAAAATAAATTTCCGGTGAATAGCCTAAGAGAGGCTTCCATGTTGTTTCCACCCAGTATTCCAAAGGAACTTGGACTAGCTTGTGGTAGGAAAATCTTCCGACCAGAGTGCATAAAGCCATCAAGCACGCATCTTCCAGACCTACGTCGGAGCCTAGGATAAAGTGTCTCTTTACTTTGTTGGCTTTCCAGGGTTTGAAAGCCCTTTGTCCAAGTCTTCTAAAAGGGTAAGTACACATCTGTTCTACTAGAGAATCTCCAGATAACGGTCCTCTTCTCTTCTGTCTAGAGGAGTGTGTAATAGCACCCCCTACACTCCATACTCCCGTAGGTTTCTTAGAATCAGTTGCTAAAACTTCCGGGAGGTTTGTGCTCATAAAAGGTTGGATAAGCGTCCTGGCAGGAGTCTGATGCCTATCATAAAGAGTTGGGTGATCCAAGGCCTCGGTAAACAAGCCCACTTGTTTCCAGCTGGCCTCGTCAACTGTGGTCATTAAGGAATTTATTTTGGCTTCCATCATCGGAAGTTAGGGAGACTGCCACCTCACCCACCTCAAAACTAAGAATGAGGCCAAATAGATACTATGGATCGCTGAGATGACAGTGCCTTGAACACTAATGTCCTTCAGGGAGTGAGTCTCCAAAGAACAATAAAGAGAAGAAAATAAAATCGCTAAAAATCAAGGCTTCAATAAGCACTGTCTCCAAGATAATGAATGCTAGTAAAAGACACCTGGGAACCACAAACTAGCAAGTTACTCAAACACACCCCTGGGGGGCATCAATACTTTTAACCATAATGTCAGGAAGTAGTAATTATCCA
Source organism: Picea engelmannii (assembly GCA_009831015.1). Taxonomy (NCBI): domain Eukaryota; kingdom Viridiplantae; phylum Streptophyta; class Pinopsida; order Pinales; family Pinaceae; genus Picea; species Picea engelmannii. The sequence goes on along the minus strand of ML782392.1, from coordinate 761,698 downwards.
ATACCTGGAGTAGGGTGAACAATGAACACCACTTTGAAAACCTTAGCGAAAAACACGACTCTAGCGGACCTAACAGAAAGTGTCAGGAGGTATGCTAGAAATCTTTTAAAACAAACTGGTCGAAAAACACTAAAAACCCAAAAAACCTCCTAATCCTTGGTGTTTAAAGGATAACAAAACCAGAAAAACCTACGAGGAGCCCTATTTCATGCTTGGGGTCAAAATGTAGTCCGCCCCTGATGTGGTCTGCCATAGTTGGAATCATGTAATCTGCCATTGTTGCAGTCCTGTAGTCCTCCCATATCATACATACAATGATAATTATCAATATTACTTTTACTCATTAGATCATAAGCTCATAACTTCAAAATTTTATTTTTAACACATCTTGTCATATTGCAACAATCTACTACACGTTATTCTTACATTCCTCTAACGTGAAATTCAATTGGCTAGGAAATTCAGCGAATACAAATTTCATTACGAGCATCACCCAATCCTCTAAGATCATCCACTCGATTCCAATATAAAGCTGAATTATCAAGCGTGAGCCATATGAAATTTCGATATTAAATGTGTGAAAATAAGTGTCCTTTTCATGAAATAATCGTTAATTAGAATGAAAAAAATAACACATAACATTGCAATAATGATTTATAATATAATAGTAAATTTTGCCATCAAATTTCATTCAAAATTGGAAAATTAAAAAAATTAATATACACACTAATTAATCTTTGAACATAATATATGGCGTGGATAGTTCCACATTGTAAACATTTTCGTTTTTACTTCATGCATGTGTATTTAATATGAGGGTTGAAACATATTTTACATTGGAATAATAAGGTTTTGTATTATTCAACTATTGTGTGGTTTTATTCTGTATCAATTGGTATATAGAGCTTTTATAGTTGGTTTTTTATTATAGTTGTTGCCTTCTTCTTTAAGATTGTGGAGCCATTGCAGGGATCCATTCCATTTTTCTTTAGGCTTCTATAGCTATTATATGGATTCATTTCTTTTTTCTTTCTGCTTACATAGCCATGATAGAGATCCACTCTCTCTATCTGCAATCATAATTATGTCATTTTTCTAAGCATCACACATGGTGCCTCACAAAAAACAACAAAGTGAAGACTTCTTTCTCACACATTCATAGATTCAATTTTTTGAACAACAACAATGGTTTTTCTTTTAGAAGATTCAACTTATGCAACAAAAAAAACAGGTTATCAGTGGGTTGGCCAAGGAAACAACAAATGTGCAGATTAGCAACTCTAAAATAACACCTTCAATAGCACCTCTCTCTTCCAATGAAGGTGCTAATTATGTTCAAAGCAACCAAATATTATAACGAGAAGATCATTGGATGGAGACTCCATCATTACAAAATGTGATAGTATTTCCAACACATACAAACATCTTTCTTTTGTATCTTCACTTGCTCCATCCATGTTTGATACAACGTCTTAAATACAATAGCCTTCTAAACCAAACCTTACAATAGTCCAATTCCATGTTATAATTGCTCATTTTGAAACAATATTTAATCTTGCCATATGTCTTAAATACAATATCCTTCTAATCTAAACCTTACAAGAGTCCAATTCCATGTTATAATAGCTCATTTTGAAACAATATTTAATCTTGGCATGTCTTAAATACAATAGAATTCTAAACTAAACCTTACAAGAGTCCAATTCCATGTTATAATTGCTCATTTCAAAACAATATTTAATCTTGGCAAATGTCTTGGCTTGTTTCATGAGTGTATAAACAATCTATGTGCTAGACACCATACATATCTCTTGTAACAAGCCCCGAGGTGGGGGCGAAGTGGAGGATATTCATTGAATTTCCCCCTTCACCTGCATAAGAATAGAATACAATGGAAATTGGGGGGGGTTGATTCCCAAGTGAGGGAGGGGGAACTAAGAGTGGGGAGGTAGGGGGGGGGGGAGGGGGGATTACCCACAATGCCCCTTCAATTTCCTTTGCATTTTGAATTAAATGCAAAGGAATTTTTGTTATGTAGAAAATCTCACCAATGTTATGGAAAAATCTCCCTAGGAGTTTCCTACTAGTCCTAGACAGATAAAGAGATAGACTTCTATGGATCTCCTAGAAACAAGCAATAATATTTGACATTACACAAGGAAATGGAAGAATGACATACCTTTTCCTGAAGGCTGTCCTTCGTATATCCTGGTTTTTGTAGTCCTGAATTTCCATCTCTAATCTCTACAACCTGCTTCCTACACACTAAATACAAAATAATACCATTCTACTTCTCGTCCTAGGGTTATAATCCTAGATCTAGCTTGGATATAACATGATCTATAGAAAAATAAACCAGATCTGAACATTTATGCATAAAAGACAAACATTCATAGGGGAAAACCAATGATCTATTAATATGAATAATGGAATTACATCAATACAATTATCTCATGATGTAGATGCATTCATTTTTTCCCCTTGCTCATTTCTACTTGTCATCTCTTCAACCAAGCTAGGAAACCTGGATGCAACTAATGTAGATAGAGAAGCACCTCTGAATTTTAGCATCATAGATCTATAAATGATTCTTCCTCCTCATGCTCAAGACTTTCCTTCTTTATATAGATCCTTGAAAGAGGCTTGGGAGAACTTCTAGATATTCTATAGACCAATAGATACTCGAATGGTATGAGTTCCAAGGCTCATGCCATGAAGAACCAACTCATCCCTCGCTTGCCTTTTCGAAATTCCATGAATATAGAAGGTTACCGAGGTCATCACAGGTTTCACTATAGTTGACCACCGACTAGTCTCTTTTTTTCCTATGTATGACAAGTGACAACCCTAAAAAATTACCCAAATCCTAAGCTAGAGATGTGTCTTGTCTTTCATCTTCTGCTAGATTCCTTTCTAGCCCTATAGGCTGAAAATTAAGGCTATAACACCCCCTGAGCCACTGCTTTGCTTGTTGTTGTCCTAGATTTGGTAGGGGTGTGCTCTTTGATTCCAAGTCTAGATCAAACTTAGGTTGGATTGTGTTTGATTTTCACATATTGCTTTCACTGTGGTTGAATAATCGCAGTGGTCCTGTCGATTACGAGGACTAGAGCCAATCACAGAGGTACAACCACCTATCAAGCAGTGTGAAGCAAGTGGGCACAAATACGAAGAGTCCCATATTTGGTTTGAGGAGATTAGTTTGGTTGAAGTGGAAGTGGTTGACGAGAGTCCTCCACCAAACTTTAACCCTCTTTTGACTGATCCTGAAGCACCCATACTTATCTAGGTAAGGGAAATTTTTAGTGAATCTTTTTCTTTGTTTAGTGATCCTCACATCATGTCAGGACCAAGTGTTTCATCGAGTGTGGATGAGCCATAAATCCCATCCATAAGTGGGACTGGGGGCATCCCTGTGATATCCACATTACCTTCCTTGGGCACCATTGGACCTACATTGTCTATTCCTTTTTCTATGGGTCCCTTGATCTAGGGGACACTTGCTGTGTTTTTCATTTCCATCTGTCAATCTACCTAGTGTTCCCACACCCATCCCATCCATTCTGATGCCCACATATGGATGTTTTTCCAGTGGGGGGCCGAGCCTTGGTTTCAGCTTGGGGGGCGGAGTTATTTCCACCTCCACCATTCCTTTGAGTGACCCGACATCGTCAGTTGTTGGTTTACCTTTTGGATGAAACATTCCTAGTGGTTTGGAGCTATCCCTAATCAACCTAGGGGCCAGTAGTATGTCAAGAGGGTTTAACTTCCCATGGGTTAGCACACCCTTCCTTGGGGGTAACTTTTCACAATGGGGAAGATTTCCCTTTATTAATACCTTCGGTCCTGGGGGGTTATTACCTGGGACTAATTTTGAGAATATGTTTCTATTAGTGTCTACACATACCCTTGGAGGAAATCCCCTTAGGGGTATGTTTGGTCCTGGGAGAAGCCATGCTATTGGAAGTACCACCATCCCTGGGGGCACTCACTCTTTTGGAACATCTCAACCCTTTGGTAGTATGGACATAGGGGGATCCAAGGTTCATCTGGGAAAGCAGAGACTTCATCTCCCTCCCAGTATTCATTTTCTCATATTCCATTTCCTTTCCTCGCAACGTTAGACTTACCTGATTTTTCATGTTTGACAAATGATCCTATCTTCCACAACCCTTCATGGCTGGTTATTCCCACAAAACTACCATTAGAATTCCCCAAATTTGATGGAAATCCAGGAGAATACCCCTCCACGCACATCATGACATATCACTTGTGGTGCTCATCCAATAACTTATGATAGTGTGAGGTTATGTCTTTTCCAGAGATCCCTGACCAAAAGTTCTACCAAATGGTATATTGAATTAAAAGGAACTTCATTTAAAAGTTTCAACAACTTTTTAGTGGCATTTCTAATGCATTACCAATTACCCATATGGTATGAGATAGGAACAAATCTCTTGAGATCACTAAGTTAGGATACCGTCACTCACATTTCTGATCATATTCATGAATGGCAATGAAGACGTAGGATGATCAAGACCCAAATCCCAGATAATCTCTTGATGGAGTGGTTCACCAAGTCTCTCCTACCAACCATTTCCAAGGATGTAGCTATGGATGGAGTGACTATTGAGGAGTAAGCTATCATGTGTGCCCAATACTTAGATTTGATTTAATCTCAGTCATGCACCCTTTATGATATTATCCTGTATGCTCCTAGGCCATTGAAAGATCCAAAGAAACCAGACCCAGGACCCCATGTCATTGGTGTGGTTGGTTTTTTTTCCCATGCTTCCATGGGAAAGTTAGCTGACCAAATGGATCACATGTCTATGTTGTCATACTCGTCAACTTCTGGCTCTAATGCTCAAACAACAATGGTCCTTACTCAGACATCCAAGGTGAATTCAGTGCAATCCATGCAACCGAAGAATCGTCAACAACTTGGAGGAAATAAAAAGTGGAATANTGGGTTGGGGGGGGGGGGAAGAGAAGAAGAAGATTCGGTTCCCCTGCATGATTTGTGGGGAGGGCCACCCTACTCATGAGTGTTCTCGAAAGGATGAGGTCCATCGATTTTTGGCTTAGAAAAGAGGTCCCCAACAACATATTTTCCTAACTCATCCTTTTCCCCCTCACCCCCAACACATGGTTACAAGCAATCCTTCTCCTCTACAAGGGGGCATGGAAGGTATCCCTCAGCATGAGGGATCTTCCTTGAATGCTTCTATTTTCATGTGTGACTAGACAATCAATTTGCAGACTCGAGCCAAGAATTAAGACACTTCCAAACCTACTCTTGTTGTTCATGAATCAACATTCTTCCCAACTTGGTGTCCCTCTTCAAATTGAGAAGCCATCCTTTGACACATCGCTTTGTCCCCCGAAGGGAATTCTTTGACGCATGACACATAATCCTAATTCACGCAAGGCCACCCACAACTACAATATTGTGGAAGACTTAGCCCAGGCACCTAGTGCCATGTCTTCACTCAAAGTTCTCCAAAGCTGCCCAATGTAGCAGAAAGCCTTGTTTCCCACCATAGGTGGGGTTGATCCCTCAGATTCAATTTTTATAACCTTCGATTCTGATAAGGTTACTCATAGGATGTCCCATCAAGTATACTTCTAGATCAAAGTGTGATCAATGGGGAAAAACATCTTCCGAACTGTGTTTGATGAAGGAACCTCAACTTGCATCATGTCTATTTATTGTTGGAAGGCCCTCACCTCTCCTAAGATCAACACTTTTGCAACACTGTTGAAAGAATTCTATGGACATATGTTCCAACCCCATGGGATAATAACTGCCTTACCCATTGAGTTAGGTGGTAAGACTGTCTCTATTGTTGTGGAGGTTGTCGAGGAAACTCTTGAGTATAATCTGTTACTCGGACACACTTAGTTCTATGAGATGACTGCAATTGTCTCATCTGCCTTTAGGGTCTTATGCTTCCCTCATCAAGAGAAAATAGTGATGATCGATCAACTTGCGTTTTGTACCCCAAACCTTCGATCCAATGCAAGGTCTAATGTACCCTTTTTTGATGATGCCCAACAATCTTATATTAGTGTTGGTGGAAGGATGTTCAAAGAGTCTTCGCTAATGGGAACATTCCCTCTTCCCCCACCACCTCGTGCTGTGAACATTGCTCCTATCAACATGATTTCATCATTTACCAGTAGACCCTTCAGATCCATCTATCCTTGGGTGGTACCTCATCCTGAGGATGTGGAATCATCTGGAGCTTCCCTGCCACCCAACATGGTTGATATTGTCGATCCAAAAATCCCATCAACATTTGTTGATATTGGTGAACACCATCCTCATATGGAGTGTGATCAACCTACTCAGCCCATACAAGTTGTTGACTCTTTTAGTTCACATGATTTCCTAGATACTGGGTTGCCTTCAGATAAGGCCATCCTATATTTCATGGATTCTATTAGCACCGGAAGTCACCTCTAGATTATGGCAGAGGTAAGCCTGATACCCATCAGTTTTATATGTCACGATAATAAATTGGGGTGGTCGAATGGGCATAGACCCAGGAGAATATCGCTTTAACTCAGAAAACTAGGCTAGGCATGCACGAGTAAGTGAGGTCTTGATCTAAATTCAGTCAGGAAGTTGAGTTTAAAATGAGCAGAGGGAAGACTTGGTGAGAGTGGTGGACAAGATTGATATGGGAATTAGGCCTTCTAGCATCTTGGAGAAGAAAAACAAGACACTGAAATGTGCCGAGATGACACAGTCACAACAACACAATGATCAAACCTACATCACAATGTTATAGTAATAGCTCGACTGGATCCTCCAATTCCGAGCTACTCAGTGTAAGAGGGAAAATATAACACGGGAAACTACTTAAAACTGGTGATAATATTGATATGATAAAAAATACATCACAACAACACAAAAACCCTTGACTGAATCCTCCAATTTTGAGTGTTTTAACACAGTTGTTTACAAAGATATGAAAAGAAGCTGACTTTCATTAAACAAGAAGTCTCAAATACAGATACATAACCAGAGAAACCCGTGCTTCATCAAAACTTTACAATACGGGAGAGTAGCTCAACCATCGACCACAAGAAAATATCAAATCTGAGTATATATACTCATAGCGACTTTCTCCCTACATAAACGTGTTATGATCACTGCATTCGAAGCTTCATGTTTCTCCTCCTTTTGTCAAACTACGAAGGCTTTCCTTTGTCAGACGCAGATCTAAGACAACATGGGCTTTGTAGGAGAATTCATGACAGGGAGACTTAGGGTTGTGAACCTGCCTCTACGACCGGGCCTCCATGCTTCCCATTTATGGTCGAAATGAGGTTTCAACCAACTTCTTTAGTTTCATTAATTGCCTTTATTGGGATCAGGATGAGCCTTGACATCCGTCAATTCTCTAGGCAGTGTCCATGACTTTTCTGAATTAATATCGACACCTCGAGCCCTGCTGCTCTCCTTATGCAATCAATATAGGCACCTTCGGTCCCTGGCACAACTCTTATCCATCGTTCCACACGACCTCGGGTTATGACCTTGCACTTAAACACCAAAGGCGATTCGTGTATCAGGACCCAGGAGTATGGAAAAATACAATCCCAATACTCTACCCTCCAAAATCCCGAAATCAGATCTCTGAACTAGCTCTTTAACACCTACTATCTCCTCCCCTATTTCTCGTCCATATGATCACCAGCTATGACCACAGACCTTACTCCAAAAAGGCGCTTCGAAATTTGTGACTTCACGAATATTGTTGTTGATTACCTCGACTCCTTCAAGTTTAGAAACCCAAAATAGGGCTTAATGGTCCTTATCTCCTCCCTTGGATTCTTTCCATGTGACCCTGCCTCGTGATCACCGACTGAGCCGAAAAGGCACTTGTCACATTTCACGTATCAACAATGGAAAGGAGTCGACTCCTTGTCCTTCAAACTCCCAGTTATTGAAATCACGACAGGGCTTAACTCATGCTAGCTCCTCGCTTTAGTTCCACCACATGGCCTTCGGATATGTCCCGGGGATAGACCTTCCAAGGGCGTCGAAACTTCGCGTATCGCTAGTTCTCGTTGCTCCCTCTGTTGAATTTCTTCAGTAGTGAGTCAGTGAAATGTTGAAATCTCGCCACGCATCCCCACAAAATGGATGGTCTTGATGAATTCGAGACAACCAACGACCTGAATTCAATCCGTCTTTCACGTATCAGGGATTTGAAACCCAAGACATAACCTGACTCTCCCAACTCACAATCCCCGATATTTTGAAACGAACCAACGTTCCAAATATATTTGGATCGATGGATCTTATCTCTCTTGAGCTTCAAGAGCTGAATGGATCTCAACCTTATGCTCCTCACAACTCTGTCTGATCTGACAGCTCACGGAAAATCGAAATTTCTTCCTCAAAGCTTTCCACTGTCCGTCCAGATTTCGCCGACTCTCAACCAAATAATTTGACGCCGACACTCTAAACTTGATTCCTTTGCGAGCTCGACTACTGGGGTCTCGTCTGTGTTTTTGAGAACGCTGTCCCTCCTTAGGCACAATATCCCTTTCCAAGAATATGTGCTCACATTAGGCTCCATGGGGGATAGAGTCCTCCCTACAAGGCTCTAAGATCTCCTTTTGCAGTTCCAGTCGCCTTCTATTGGGCTATGGAGTCAAGCTCAAAACACTCTGCTGAAAAATACAGGCCGATAAGTAAAACAAAATAAACACATATGCTCCAAAGAGATTATTTATGTACAGTCCTAAACTAATTTATTTTTCACATGGTGCTAGGTGAAAGAAAATTTCCACCATAGCCATTCAAGTAACTTCCTAACTAGAAGCTCCTTTACTTTGTTGGTGATCACTAGCAGTTGATGCAACTGTGACAGTAGAATGGCTACACCCTCCAGCTCCCCTTCAAAGGATGAAGTTGAGATGAAATAGGGTTGCTCCAAGATATGAAGGAAATGCCACTCCATGTACTCGCTGACAGGCTCATAGAATGGGTGGAATATCCTAGAAAATTTGTAACAAGCAGCTTGATCTGCTCCACAAATTCTCACACGTGGCTGAATATCTCTGATAAGCACAGGTGGAAGAGGAGCTGATGCGGGCTAAATGGTCTTAGGTGATGGATGCTCTCTTATAGGCTCTGGACATAAGATAAAATGCCCCTTTTTATGATCCTCTGGTTCTTCCTCTTCTTCTTCTTGGCTCTCCCAAGGGTCAGATTCATATTCATCATAAACATGACCTATGGGAAAGATATGCTCTTCAAACTATTTCTCAGTGATTTCTGCAGGCGCAAGATGGCTGATTTCTTTGTAATACTCTTCTTTAACGAATAGAGGATAAGGCTATGCAGTCTGCTCTTAGAAGTCTTGCATATCCATCTCAGAATTTGATTCGTAGCTGTCATATACAAGCTGGTTTCTCCTCTAGTCAGCAAACTGCGATGTGGGGCTCTACTGCTCTTCATCTGAATAATCATCATAGCTTGGAACAACAGGCACATCAGGAGTAGAATGCAAGGCCTCTACGGTCATGAAATCTTCAACGCTATCATCATCAGTAGGGTTGTCAAGAACATCTGCTTCAAAAACTGGAAAATCCTCTGTATTTTATTCAAAAAGGAAGAAGTCATGATCTGCCTTCAATCCCTCAATCTTTGCAGAAAGAGATTTTTCCAGCTCCATCAGCTCACTTAGAGCATCCTCGCCCTCCTTGTGGTCCTCATCCCCACAGGCTCTATCAGAATCAACCAAATTTTGATCACTGTCTTCATATTTCTCAAGACAATCATGAAAAATAAACTTATAGGAATAAAACGCTTGACAATGCCTAGTGAAGGCTGCATGAAATTCTCCCAGTGAAGAAATTTTAGCGGGGGGTAAAGAATGATACCACTCACGAGCGCCCCCTGCTAATGAGAACATGAACATCTTTAACAATACATCCTCATGATGTATCTCCCACTGATGCATGAGTTCATGAAAATCATGGAGATGATGAGAAGGGTTGTCCTCTTTACACTCTCTAAATATGGGAAAATAATCGCCCCATTCATTTGGAGTAGGGACAACATTAGGAAAACTAGGAACAAACAAAAAATTAAAAGGAGCAAACCTTCGAGCCAGAATCCTTTCCATTTTGAATCAGTGGAGTCATTGATCGATCCTTGAATCATGGATTCGCCAGGTGAATGATGCACAACTTTGAATGTGTCTGGTCTTTGTTCACCATCAAAGGCTAGATCCTAACGTTGTCATTCCCCCAAGGAACTTCTCAAGCTGAGAAATAAGCTATTGAAAACCTTCTCGAGAAAGCTCCTCTGGGTCAGCTTTCAGGTGTGCTAAAAGTAGCCACAATTGAAACAATGAAGTGGAAACATTGGAGTCGCCACAGTGGAGTCGCCAGGTGCATAGTTGTAATCTTCAATGTTCTAGGTTCTGATGCACCCTTAGAACCAGTAAGCTTTTTCGTTCAATCCCAGGGAAAATCTTCAAGTTCGTCCTCGACAACGACACCATAAATGTTAGCACCAGAAGTCACCTCTGGATTGTGGCATAGGTAAGCCTGATACCCATTAATTTTATATGTCACGATAATAAATTGGGGTGGTCGAATGGGCATAGACCTAGGAGAATATCGCTTTAACTCAGAAACTCTAGCCCAGGCATGCATGAGTAAGTGAGGTCTTGATCTAACTTCAGTTAGGAAGTTGAGTTTAAAATGAGCAGAGGGAAGACTTGGTGAGAGTGGTGGACAAGACTGCTATGGGCATCGGGCCTTCCAGTAGCTTGGAGAAGAAAAACAAGACACTGAAATGTGCCAAGATGACACAGTCACAACAACACAGTGATCAAACCTACATCACAATGCTACCATAACAACTTGACTGGATCCTCCAATTCCGAGCTACTTAGTGTAAGAGGGAGAAGATAACACAGGAAACTACTTAAAACTAGTGATAATATTTCTATGATCAAACATACATCACAACAACACAAAAACCCTCGACTGGATCCTCCAATTCCGAGTGTTTTAACACAGCTATTTACAAAGATATGAAAATAAGTTAACTTTCATTAAACAAGAAGTCTCAAATACAGATACATAACCAGAGAAACCAGTGCTTCATAAAAAATTTACAATACGAGAGCCTAGCTCAACCATTGACCACAACAAAATATAAAATCTGAGTATATATACTCAGAGCGACTTGCTCCCTACAGAAATGCATTCTAATCATTGCATTCGAAGCTTCACGTTTCTCCTCCTTTTGTCAGACTACGCAAGATTTCATTTGTCAGACGTAGATCTAAGACAACATGGGATTTGTAGGAAAATTCATGACAGGGTGACTTTGGGCTGTGAACCTGCCTCTACAACCAGGCCTCCATGCTTACCATTTATGGTCAAAACTAGGTTTCAACCAACTTCTTTAGTTTCATTAACTATGTTTATTGACATCGGGATGAGCCCTGACCTTTGGTCCCTGGCACAACTCTTATCCATCATTCCACACGAACTTGGGTTATGACCCTACACTTAAACACCAAAGGCGCTTCGTGTATCGGGACCCAGGAGTATGGAAAAATACAAGCCCAACACTCTACCCTTCGAAATCCTGAAATCCAATCTCTGAACTAGTGCTTTAACACCTACTAGCTACTCCCCTATTTCTCGTCCATATGATTGCCGGCTGTGACCACAGACCTTAATCCAAAAAGGTGCTTCATAATTCATGACTTTGTGAATCCTGCTGTTGAGTCCCTCGAATCCTTCAAGTTCTGAAACCTGAAATAGGTCTTAACGGTCCTTATCTCCTCCCTCGGATTCTTTCCATGTGACCCTGCCTAGTGACCACCGACTGATCCCAAAAGGCGCTCGTCGCATTTCGTGTATTGACGATGGGAAGGAGTCAACTCCTTGTCCTTCAAACTCCTGGTTACCGAAATCATGATGGGGCTTAACTCGTGTTAGCTCCTCCCTTTAGTTCTTCCACATGGCCTTTAGCTATGTCCCAGGGAGACACCTTCCGAGTGCGTCGGAAATTTTTGTATCGCTAGTTCTCACTGCTCCCTCCATTGACTTTCTTTAGTAGTGAGTCAGCGAAATGATGAACTCTTGCCACACGTCCCCCCAAAATGGATGGTCCTGACAACATTGGGACAACCAATGGCTTGAATTCAATCTGGCTTTCACGTATCAGGGATTTGAAACCCAAGACATAACCTGGCTCTCCCAATTCCCGATCCCCAATATTCTGAAACGAACCAACGTTCCAGATCTATTTGGATCAATAGATCTTATCTCTCTTGAGCTTCAAGAGATGAATGGATCTCAGCCTTATCCTCCTTGCAACTCTGTTTGATCCGACGGCTCACGAAAAATCAACATTTCTCCCTCGAAGCTTTCAACCGTCCGTCCAGATTTCACCGACTCTCAGCCAAATAATTTGACGCCAACACTCTAAACTTGATTCCTCTGTGAGCTCGGCTACTGGGGTCTTGTCTGTGTTTCTGATAACGTTGTCCCTCCTTTGGCACAATATCCATTTGCAAGAATATGTGCTAACAGATTCATGAGATAAGCCCCACCACCTCCTACTGTGAACATTGCTCATATCAACATGATTTCATCATTTACCATTGGACCCTTTAGATCCATCGATCCTTGGGTGGTACCTCATCCCGAGGATGTGGAATCATTTGGAGCTTCCATGCCACCGACCACAGTTGAGATTTTCGATCCGAAAATCCCATAAACATCCATTGATATTGGTCAACACCATCCTCATATGGAGTGTGATAAGCCTACTCCGCCCATATGGGTTGTTGACTCTTTGAGTTCACATGATTTCCTATATACCAAGTTGCCTTCAGATAAGCCCATCCTGGATATCATGAATTCCTGAGATGATCCCAAGGATGAGGTGATGCATCAATCATCTTATCTTTATTCAGAACTGATGAGATTTAGCATGATCAATTTCCATCCATGACTGGGGGTATTTGCTGGGGAATCCAGTAGACCTCTTAGTCTTGACCCTTTTCAACCTCGAATATATTTTTCAAAACTTACCACTGAATTCTCTTCTTCCCCTTCCATTGAAGATTTGCGTTTTGTACCTCCTTCACGCCTTGATGGGTCTCATCAAGGAGATTACATAGCTCATGAAACCACTCATGATGAGCATATTCAATCGCATAAATTCATTATGATGTGGCATGTCCCTGACATGGTAAGTCATATGATGCCAACATCGGCTCATGAGTTCATCGATTATGAAAAAGATCCTTGGTATGGGCCTAACCTTGGGCTCTACTTGGAATAAGCCATCATATGCATAGTGGCCTGTACATAAGTGTGTAGTGTGAGTGTTTTTTGTTTTGCATATATTATATCCAAAAAATCCAAAACTATTTCCTTTTGATATTTCATTATGCATTTTGACCCCTAGAATCTAGTTTACATATGTTGACAGGATTGCAGAGACATTTTTTTACGAAGATGGAAACTTCCATTGAACTTGAGGTGCGTTTTATCTAAATTGGCATATAGGGATAGGTTTTTCCCTGCGATACCATCTTGCATTATTAACCATCCCTTTTTCCATCACTATGCCTTAGGTTTGATCATATTGGGTTACAACATTAGCCACTCCATTTACATGTCATAACTTGTTTGATAGTGCCTACCCTCCATGGTCACCCTAGTTAGCATCCATATTTTCATTCGATGCCCATACTACGATTTTTCGTAGGCCCGTGAACCCTCTTGTAGTCCCACCATGACTTGACGATGAGACTCATTTCCCTCTCTTCATCTATACTTTGGCCATATCCCATGGGGGTTCCCAAAATTGTTATGGTTCTTAATGGTTGCTTATGCATTTTCTATTTGCATCTTACATTCTGCTTATGCATTGTTGTTTGCCCAGATTCTACTTACCACTATTGCAGTATCCTTTGACCATTTCCTCTTGTATTATTTGGCCTCTTTTTTGAATCTATATACCCATGGAGAAAATAACTGCTAAGAGTGGATCTCTCTTTCCAGTACCATTTGCATTCATTTTTCTTAGGTTGGTTCCATGTTCTTGGAACATAGGAGAATGTTGTTAATCCACTCATTCTCTCCAGATGAGTACACTTTTATCTCTTTTTTGGACTTGTTAAAAGACACGAAAAAGACACATTTTGAGTGAACTTTTACCTCTTTTCCGAACTCGTTAAAAGACATGAAAAAGACACCATCATGAGTATACTTTTAACTCTTTTTCAGGCTTGCTAAAATTGAACAAAAAAGGCATTACCAAGAACACTTTTATCTCTCTTTCGCGCTCGTTAAACCATGAAGGAGACACCAAAATAAAAAAATAAAAACAAAACAATGGTTTTTTTTACCATTGGTCTATTGTAAAAATGGCAGCGTCAATCAAATCGCCCTTGAACATGGAACATTTTTTTATTCCTCATCATATAGTTGGGTTTTAGATTTCCTAGGATCCGTCCCAATAATACGATTCAAAGCTACTCCTCCGACTGATTACTCTTCCGGTCATCATGGAGAGTGATTCAATGCCTCCTGCATTGATGCACTATATTCGTGTAGCTCTTGTGTCTTGGTGCCAAGTCACCATTGTGTCGTGCTATATGTTCAAGGGGAGTTTAAGATTGGCTTTGCCATCTGTTTTTTTGTTGACTTACCGAGTCGGTCATTCCTGTGTCAGTTTTACTTGGTGATACTCTCTCTTCACATTATCTCTCAGTGCATGTTTCATGTCGATTGTTGGGGGAACAAATTAAGGACCTCCTTTGATGGATCTCTTCTTATTGAATTCAACACATTATCTAGGAGAGAGATCTAGAAATGAGTTAGTACCTTGGAGATTGTAGTCCTCAGTGGTAAGACTCCTCGTGATCGACAATGGTTTTACATCATTGAATCCTAATCGATTGATTTTATGAGTGTTCGACATCAGATCCTGTATTCACACTTGCTAGATTGTACTAGGTACCTTGGGGTCCATCTTCCTCATCAATGGATCCCATCGCGTTTTTTAACGGTATACCTCAATGACCGATAATTAGACGGTTTCTACCATACTCAACATCAGTTCATCTATTCACATGCTGTATATTTGTACCATCAGGGTTTGGGATGAAGACCTTGGGATTGGGGCCACATCCTTCCATTACAATATCCCCTCCCAAGTTGCAATGGAGTATATCACTTATCTATGAGTTCTTTGAAGTCTTCTGGGGAACTTTACTTAGTGCTCGTTGTCTTCTTGATATATATATATGTTGTCTCATATATCCACATTGTATTTGATCATGGCTATGATCTTATTACTGAAATAGATCCACATTGTATTGGATCGTGGCTATGATATTATTGATGACATGGATCCATCGTGTATTCTTTCGTGGCCATGATATTGAATTTCATGTCATGGATCCATCGTGTATTCTTTCGTGGCCATGATATTGAATTTCATGTCATGGATCCATAATGTATTATTTGGTGGCCATGATTTGATACTCTTCAGAGTCTGAGTATGTCTATCTAGGGGATGGTCTATATATTCTTTTACCCTTGGTGTTTGATTGTAGATCCTCTTTGACCACAGAACCTCTTTGGTCTCTTCTCATGCTTCCTCATGGGCACTATTTTACTGTAATGCATTTCGTCCATCCATTTATTTCTTGACCTCACACATTAGGGGGCATCTATTATAGCCTTAATTTCCACCCTAAAGGGCCAGAAGGGAATCTAACAGAAGATGAAATCCAAGAAACATCTATAGCTTAGGATTTGGGACATTTTTTAGGGTAGTCGCTAGTCATACATAGGACAACAAGCAACTAGTTATTGGTCAGCTATAGTGTAACCTACTATGACCTTTGCAACCTTCTAGATTCGTGGAGTTTAGAAGAGGCAAGAAAGGGATGAGTTGGTTATTCGTGGCATGAGCCTTGGAACTCACATCATTTGAGTATCCATTTGTCTCTAGAAGATCTAGAAGCTCTCCCAAGAATTTTCCAAGGATCTATATAAAGAGGGAAAGTCTTGAGGATGAGGAGGAAGAATCATTTACATATATATTCTACCAAAATTCATAGATGCTTCTCCATCTACATAAATAGTAGTTAGGTTGCCTATATTGCTTGAAGAGAAGAGGAGGATCAAGGAGCAAGGGGAAAATAGGAATGCATCTACATCACGAGCTAATTGTATTGATGTAATTCCATTATTCAGATTAATAGATCATTGTTTTTCCCTTACGATTTTTTTTATTTTATGCATAAATGTTCAAATCTGGTTCATTTTTCTATAGATCAAGTTAGGTCCAAGATAGATCCAGGATTCTACCACTAGGAAGAGAACTAGAATGGTATTGTTTTGTCTTTTGTGTGCAGGAAACAGTTTGTAGAGATTGGAGCTAGAACTTCAGGACTATAACAACTAGGATATACGAAGGAAAACCTTCAGGAAAATGTATTCCATTCTTCCATTTTCTTGTGTAATGTCAAATCTTATTACTTGTTTCTAGGAAATCCATAAAATTATAGCTCCCTATATATCTAGGATCAATAGACAGATCATAGGGATATTTTTCCATACCATTGGTGAGATTTTCTCCATAAAGGGGGCCTTCTGAAAACCAACCCTCTGGGGGAGATGAAGCCCCCAGAAGGTTGGCTAGTGAAGGTATGAGGATCAATTATGATGAATGATGTGAAACAACCCTCACTGCTGTAGTCACCTTTTATTAAGGTGAACACCCTCCAGGGGAACTAAGACAATGAATGAACACTTTCCCCAGGTACTACATGCACGTCCCACCTATAGTCACCTATGTAGATATTTAGGAATTGTCACTAAGGTTTCCACCTCACAATCAATAACTGAGAAAATAGTCACAGGTTTGACCACACGTAAGGGTAGGGTGAATAAGCTTGAAGCTTCAAAGGTGGCACCAATGAAACCCCCGTATACATAGTAATCAAAGTGATACTACAAACACCAAAACAAGAAGAGAGGGGTAATCTCCCTACTTGCCTCGATGTGACCTCATGCAGAATCATCCCATGCTCAATATGAGGCTGAAAAAGCCACTAATTTTATTGAATGGATTCAGAACATCTGGCAATAGGTCCATGATATTTTACAGAAATCCAATGCTAAGTACAAACAAAACCATGATCAACAATGGGTGTCGCACAAGTTTCAGGTGGGAGACAAGGTATGATTGCATTTGAAGAAAGAGCACCTTACATGACCCCATAGAAATATTTGTCCACTTAGATATGGAACTTACACCATCACCAAGGCTATGGGTGACAATTATTTTGAGCTAAGTATCCCCCCCTTCCTTGGCATGCACCTAGTGTTCAATGTGGACCTCCTTCGACCATACTTCCCACTATTATTGGACACATCGGAGATTGCAGAGAAATTGACAACGACAGAGATCAACCCTGACTGCATGGAACATGCAACCATTGATTATATAAAATACACTCATATTAAGAGCACTCACCAACAGAGGATCCATCTTTATTAGGTTGTCAAAGAAGGGAAACTCTTGCACCAAAGAAAGTGGCTCACCCAGGGCCAGGTTCAACAAAAGTTTCCCCATCTAATGGGGGTGCTCAACAAATTAGAGACCATTGCTTCCCAAGGGGGGTGAAATAGTACTAGTGGATATTGGTGGCCACCCACCTATTCTGCTGGATCAAAGAACAATTTCCATTTTGGCAGTTTGTTTTTACATCTTTTTGGGTGCCAAACTTTAGGGGTTGTTTTGAGGCCCTAAACAAGGTTTTTTGGGCTCGACGACGCCTATCATGTAGCCAAAGGAAAATGCTAGGTTTAACAGAATATGTACTCCTTGTATATACATTTCCAACGGTGTATCAAGCACCCAAAATAGAGATCGTATGAAAAGTTACGCACTCAAGAAGTTGATGTATCAACACCCCCATCGGGGCCCACAAACCTTTTGGCGTTTCATCTCTTGGGGTTAGGGTTTTGGATTTTTAGGGTTTTCTCATTTATGTTTTATGTTAAAAAGGACTTTGGAGCCTCCTTGTACTCATGTTATTGCGAATGATCATATCTATCACATCTCTTCTCAAAGATAAGTTGCCACCATTCGAGCAAGTTTGTTTCAGTTTGCATTTTTACAATTTCAATAGGTTCTCTTTATTAATAGAAGTTAAGTTTTATGGTATCTCTGTGTGTTTCTTTGCTATACATCTATATTTCATTCCGTTCCATTTATAAATCCATATCATAGTTGGGATCATGAGCACAATGGGTATGTCAAGGGAAAACAATGAACCGAGTAAAAGTGACAGCAATGTGGATACAGATCCATGAATTGCACAGATAAGTATTGTGTTGATGTGTATATTTCCTCTTGAATTATGGATAACAATAAAATGTTTACGCATGAAATTGTGATTAATGTGCATGTTTTTTGACATTTTTTATAGGCATAATTATTAAATTCCAAGAGTATGGAAGAGGACTAGAGAAAGAGAGAGGAGATGTTGCTGAAGTGGATAAAAGATGAAGGCATGGCAGGTGTTGCTGAGATGCTAGGAAACCAAGGATGGTGTTCCTTTTGAAAGGGGAGGGGAATATAAAAACCCATTTATAAAACCTTGATTTTATGCAATTAATCATGTTTAATTATTTCCATGCTGCCCCCTCACTAATACCTCTCATGGTATCATGTCCATTACATTCAAGGCTTCACCCATGAGTTAGCTAGTTGGAATTTCCAATCAAACAATAATACAATTACAATGTTTATATGCCAAGCCATGGAATATAGACATTGTAATTGTATTATTGTTTGATTTGAAATGCCAACTAGATGACTGATGGGTGAAGCCTTGAAAGTATTGTCCATGATACCATGATAGGGATTAGTGAGGGGGAAATGAAGGGGGATTCATGTGCAAAGATCCCAAGTCACCTTGATGAATGATGTGGAGGAAATAACCATAATTCCTCTAGCTTACAACTGAAGAAAAATAATTAATGAGAAGGGGGTTGGTAGTTGAACCACCAACCACCCATAATGAATGGAAGTATGGGAGGAATGGCTAGTATAGCAGACACTTTCACCCAAAGGTACCATAGCGTACCCATTTTACAATCCCCAAGTTGAACCACATATTCCTTCTGACAGAAGAAATGAGGACAGGTTGAGAACCTTCCCATGTTTAGTGCACATAGAAGAGAAGGCACAGTGTGTGCAAGAGGAGGAGTAGAGAGAAATCGAGGAGTTTTGGTCTCAGAAGCACACAAAAATAGAGAAAGATAGCTCTGAGTTTTGGGTCTAAAATAAAGACCCGAAGAGAAGAGAATCAGTGCAAGAGAACTAGAAGTAGACTTCGTGGAGGAACCATGTGCAAACAGAGTGAAAAGTGGTCTAAGAAGGTATTGAGAAGGAGGTATTGCTTCCATGAGAGGAAAGACTCATGTTGTATAAGAAGGAGGTCTTGCTTCCATGAGAGGAAAGACTCATGCTGTAGAAGAAGAGGCTTGTGAAAATAACAAAGGAATCTCTAGAATGCATACCTTAGCAAAATAAGGACTAGGTTGTATGCCCATGACATGAATGGTTGCACTGGAATAGAGAAGACCCAAAGTCCAGACTGGAGAAAAAGAGGGCCACGAGCTTCATGCTTGCTAGAAAGAAACCGAAAATGGAAGGAGAGGGAACTAAGGGATAGTGTAGTTGTGGAGGGACTCTCTTTTGTAGAGGAAATCCAACTAGGAAGGCATTTGATAAACCCCGTGGAGGTCCTGAGCTTAATGGAAAGAGAGGAAACTTTTGGTGTTTCCAGTGGAGTGGAGGAGACTAACTTCCTTTCCATTCTTTGACTTGTTGAGCCAATTATGAGAGTCCCCTGGTGGTATCATGGTCTGGAATGGGGGTGGCCTGCTGCTGAAGTTATTGAACAAGCATAGCCTATGGTTGGGTGGAAAGGTGTACACCCATATTCAATTGGTTGGCTATAACTTGTAACAGATAAGTATCTCTATACCTTGTGTAATTGAACTAAAATGTATGGATGCATGTTTGCATTTGTAATCAAGAGCATGTATGCTTTATTTATGGGCTTGGTGTTGTCCCATTGGGAGGCATTTGTACTTGAATACTACTGTATCTTTATGAAATTGCATGTGTAGTGCCTATGAGCAGGAGGACCCTAAATTTTACCTTGAATGATTAAGAAACTGTAAAAAAGGTTCCCTCCTGTGAATGTAATCATGGATATAATTGTATGCTTGTGCCTCCTATGTGTACTGAGGGGTAATAAAGATTGTAGTGTGATACCTACGAAAAGATAACCATGCATATAAAATGAGAGACCAATGAGAGATCCGAGAGGAAGGAAGTGCTATAACCTTCCTCCTCAAAAACCCTATACCATAACCATAATAGTGTCTCAAGGGAGGTCAGAGAGGGTTGTTAAGACCAAGACATCTCTTGGACTCCAAGTCCTTGAATGGTCACATGATTTAAACTCTTACTAGAAGGAATGGGCAGAGGTACCCTGAGATAGACATTGGAATGTCTCAATCACTGAGGGAGGTCTCTGTGTAGTTCAAAGAGCCTTAATTCTTCTGTGGAATCCTTTGTCCTGGTATGGAAAACTTGCGGGACACAAATATCCACCTAATTGGTGAATATAGAATGCCTTAGTGGTTTTTCGGAGCAAGGTGGGAGTTCCTGAAGCCCTGGTAAGCATTAGAACATACTTAGAAGAATTCCCTAAACAATTAGGTCTTAAATCGTTCTGTAAATTGAATGTGAAGCCCATGTTTAAGCCAAAATGGATCACAATCATTAGATGGGCATAATGAAAAGATATAAATCGTTGGTCAGATAGAAAGGCCAAGGAAGTTCCCAAGGCAAGGTTGCAAGGAGACTCAGAGTCAACGAGGACCATTGATCCATCATAGAGTGGCTTCGGTGGGGTCTGGACTGTTAGATTTTTTACAGTGAGTGTCATCAGAGTTTGATGGTTGGAGAAACCTTGTATGCCCAAAACGGATGTACTCCAATGGAGGAGGACTCCGAGAAACTATCTGGACCATAGATATGAGAGAGGGCACGATGTGATCTCAACCATTTATTCAACGAAGAAAATAGATCCTGGCTCTTCATTGGAGTGCATAGTATTCAGAGTGCTCAAGTCTAAGGACTTGCATGGAGTCTGATGATGAAGAAGACATGAACATTGACTCCATGATGATGTGTACAACCACGTCCACACATGTAGGAGATCCATGTGTCAAATAATGATTGTGCCATGTGTCTAGATGATTTGGTATTCTAAGGGTATTCATTTTTGTTGAGGTTCCTCTTAAAACACACCTTTTTATATGGTGACATGCCATGCTGCATATGCACCGCACATACATACTCTAGTTGCATGCATGATAGCCTGCGTATACTCTAAAAAGTTGCAAAAATTAAAAAGTTCCACACTTTCGGCTGGAGTTTATGGGCTATATCGGGTTGCACAACCATCTTACCTCCTGTATCCCTTCTGAAAAAGTATTAACCATCTTTTCTCCATATAAAAGGGCCCTAGGGGGGTCTTTTGGATATATGAAAGAGAGGCAAGAGAAATTTGCCAAATTTCCCCCCTTGCATTCCAATCCTTTTTCATCCCGTTCTGAGTTTTTATCCTCAACATTCCCTACCATCCATCCTCCTTATACGATCCATCCCTTTTCCCTATATTGGCATGTTGGTTGTGAGGATAATGCATTGGTAATGGTGCACTTGTAGTCAAAGTAGAGGAACCCAGGCAAGGTTCATGGAGCAGCGCCAACAAGATTCAGGTTGTAACTTCCAATCTTGTTATTAATAAAAGAGAAACTTCTTGTCCCAGATATTTATGTATTTATGTTTATATTTATGGAATGTTTTCATGAATATCTAACCCTTTAGATGATCTTGGTAGTTATGCATGTGCTGTCATATTGTGTTCTTTAAAGTTTCTTCAGGCCAATATTGGGAGGAGGCCTGCAACTCGAGATGAGTAGTGACATGAAGGGATCTACTGCAAAAGGAAGGACTCAAGTTAAATAATTTGATCCTCTCTCTCTTCCCTTAACTATCATTAGGTTTTTGTTGGATTTGGGTAGAATAGAAGCATTTATGTCTTTTAATATGTTAAGGCTTTGCCTAGTCGCTAGACCCAGATTAGGAGGATTTCCCCCCATAGTAGAATTGGTGACTCCACTGGGGAAGCTCTCTAGGATCTTGTTAGGAGATTATTTTTGGTTTGAATTCCTATTGATTTCTATGTTTTCTGAGTCTGTAAAAGTTTTTGGACATCTTCCATGTGTTTACCATCTTTCCTGACCTGGTTGGTCCCCCTGAATATTTTATCTTTTTGAGATTATTCAGTCACATACATGCCTTGGTGTATACCCATCACACATACACCCACACTCTAAATTCAATACAACATGCAGACACACGCATGTTGAACTGTGAAAATCACAAGTGTTTGTTATTCTAAGGAGTTTTATTAAAAAAAAAACTTTTCTTTTTCCCAGAAAACTTTTGGTTTGTTAGGAACTCCTGAATCTTAGAAACATTTGTTAACTCTTGTTGAACAAGTTTTTAAGTCTCATATTTCTTATGAATTTGTAAATAAATCCTCTTGTTTAGTTTTCTTTGTCTCTTTCTATCTTTTATCAAGGTTGAAGGTGTACTTTTAAGCTTTAGGTTCTCCTTTAGATTCTGGTGAATCTCTTCTTCTTGGCAGTGGTTTAGTACCTGATTTAGTCTCTGGTTTGTCCTCCTTCTCTCTTGTGATGCTTTGAAAAGAAAAAAAATATACAGTTGTTTGTTATTTTCATTTTTTTTATCACTGAAAGTTACACTTTGACTGCTAAAGTACAAGCTTAGAACCCATCAATAGGTTTATGAGATAAGTCTTAAAATTTGGTGTCAAATGGATAAAACTCAATTCAACAATGTCAAAACACAGGAAATTTTGGATGAAATGCATCAACAAAAGAGGTCTTGTTTAACTTAGGTTAGGGTTTTGAGGATTAGTGTGGATAGAAGGAAGACTTAGTAAGAAAAATGAAGTGATTCTACCACTAGCATCAAGATTTACCAGTAGACAAAGGAGATAAAAGCATAAGATACAAGAGATTCTTAAATCCAAGCTAAAAAACTCTAAGAAATTTATAACAACATCACAATCAAACATCCATTGGAATACAACTACAAAATATCATTTCAATCATTCAATGACAGTAAAAATTCAGTGAGAGAGAGAGATAAGATGGCAAGAGAGAAAAACGACTTCCATTGAACAAAATTTCATCAAGTTCGATACATCAAACTAGAGTAGGCTCTTTTTTCATCAACCATTCAAACCCACAAAATGTATTATAATGCTTCTTTTATAGCCTACATAGGGAAAAATAGCATACAATGCGAGTTTCATCCTCTAACATCAGATTCATCCATCTTAAACTAAGGTAATTACACCTGCACAAACTGGAAATAACAAACTGCTATAAAAAAGGATAATGTTGACAACTATTCTAATACCTTAATCTTTCATAATGAGGTGTCCTTTGAGCTCATTCCTTTTGTTTCCAGGTATCCTCCATATTTAAACTGACCTCGAAATAGTTGTACCATTATCCCCTAGCCATATGGTGATCGTTGATCCTCTTGAAACCATGAAAATAGGAGTTTGCAGTGAATCTTGTAGCGATGACTGTATCATCCAGTTCGTAGCAGAGTTCGCAACAAAGTTTGCAACATTTGATTGTATAAACTAGTTCGCAGTGCCAAGCACTGCGAGCTGTCTTGTAGCTTCCCAATTAGTCCAGTTTAAGCCCCAAAACATCCAAAAACTTTCTTGAGAGTTAGGTATGCCTGTAGAAACCTCATAATATGGTGTATGAGTGAAAAACTCAGTTATAAGAAACACAATTGCTCAAAAAATCTTCAAAATCAAGGAGAAATCATTTCCAAAACTGAGATTTCTTAAGTTATTTCATCCATTACTTTCTGAGCTTGGAAATCCTTCTCGTGACATCTTGGGCCAACACATTCAAATTTATTTTGGCTAAGTCTTCCTTGAAAGGCTGCAACTCCATCTTTAACCCCTTGATCTGACCTTGGTAGGCTAAATTATATTTGTATAGGGTTTTAAGCTGCATGTGAAGAGGTCTAAATCTCTTAGCAATGAACTTGGCCTGTACGAGATTCTCACAATACATACCCATGAGGTCTCTTAAATTCTTCTTTCCAACTAAATCTTCCCTTTTTAATTTAGCAATTTCATCTCTTGCTTCTCTAAGCTATCTAATTAGCCTTTTAAAAGTAGTGTTATCTAGAGGGGTGGTTATGTCTATCACCTCAATGTGTTTTTCAACAACATCAACTTTACCTTTACCCTTTCTCTTGATGGGAGCTTCTATTATGTCCTCTTTTTCAACACTTTCCTTCTTTGCTGATGACCTAGTGAATGGCCTCCTAGATTTAGTTTCAACTGCAACTGATGGTGATAAGAAAAGTAACCTCCTTCCCTTTGTTCCCATGGCTCTGGATGATGGAATTTCTGCTAATTCAGGAGCTGGTTGGGGTGAAAATTCTCTTTGTGGAGAGTGATAAAATCCCCCTTCTCCTTCTTGTTCATTAGGAGCCTCATCATTTTTAGCAATGTCTTTGCTCTTCCTCTTCTTACTTGTCTTTGTATGTAAAATGCTATTATCCTGAAGAGGGCTTTGCACTTTGGATTGTGGAGTAGGAGAAACATTCAATTGCAAATGTGCATACACAATGAACTGTGTTGAGGAAAAGATATGGAATGATCTTACTCAATCATTTTCAGACTTTACTTGGCTAAAGAAAAGTAGACGGGAATATCACCCTATGTTTATATCCAACAAAAATAATATCTTAACTCACAAGTATTAATTACGAGTGCTTAGTCTATTCTTTTATCAACAAAAAAGCTTGTTGGAAACTCACTTTTTATGTAATTTTCTGAATATAACAGTGGATGAAATAAATTTAAGAACAGAAGTAAATACACCAAGATGATAATCAAGACAATTGAGACATAAAGCAATCCTTTATTTCATTCCATTTCACCAAAGAGTCATTTTCTTTACAAAATCTCATACAGAAATCTTGGACCAAATTCAAACTTAAACATCCTCGATGAAACATACCAAAGGACCTCTGACAGAAAACCAAAACTGAACTCTAAAAGCTAGATCATCTTGCCACAAATTGCTGCCCACTCGACTCTGCACAATAGCCTTTATCAGTCATGAAAATTAATTCAAAAACAGACAAGTCTACATAGACTATCAAAGATAAATCAAAACCTATGAAAAACAAGTGTTTGAATGATTTGATTCAGCCCTGAATATTGATGTCTACAATAAGACCCTGCTATCACAAAAGAGAATTAGGCTGTGATGAATATGAATGAATGAAAACTGAACTACCTCAACATAAAATCAAAGAGAAAAACTTAGCATGCTTCTGCTTCTATCCCTCCTTTTAGTTTCTTTTCCTTCATTGTTACTAACATGTGTCTGTTGCAGGTGTCATGAGAACAGTGAACAATGATCACCATGGTAAATTCAGTGTTACTTGATCTTGGAACAGCAAGGGATCCCTGTATAACATGTCTGATCCATTATCCAATAAAACAAGATATCGTCAACCATTGAAGTAGTGTCGACCAGTAACATAACATCTAATGAAAATCAGACTTGATCTCCAATCTACAAGGGGGTCCCACCTACTAGTATTATTTAGCTTTTAAAATAATAGGCTTTAGCAACAATTTGCGGGCCAAACTTCGTGGAGAATTTAATCGTCAACAAACTGGTGAATCCATAGGAAAATTTGTTTTCAACAAATTTAGAACTCAGAACTCATGGTTTCACGGACTAAGAGCAACAGGTCAAGAAAATACAACCAAGAAGATTATGCAATAGGAGGAAGTGAGCGGATTTAATGGAAAGATGACCGGGAATTTGGGTATAACTTATGAAAAATGTTAAGTATGAGGGGTTTTACCATTGTATGCATAATCCAACGACCGAGATATTCTCTTTAACCTTTTAAAATTTCCATATTTGTTATTAAACTCTCAATGGATGAAGAAATGGCGAGAAGAAGAAGGGAATAACCAATTCTTTATAAGACAACAATGGAAATATATAACAATTTCAAGGGTCCTTCAAAGAAGACATCATAATAGCTATTTAAGATTGTTTGTTATTGAATAACAATGCTTGCAGGAGTGTCATTGTGGCAAATATGATCCAACATCTTATTCCCTACTGAAACAAAAAAATGACCAAAAACAAAACCCAACAGAATGAAATTGCCAAAGATTAAAAAAAGAAGAAATAAAGTGACAGAAAAGTAAAAGCAGTAGAAAAAGCTTAAAATAGAAACCAATTACTCTAAGCAGAAAATAATGAAAATTTGAGAATAGAACTAGACTACTAAAATATAGGAAATCCAGACAACGTTATAGCTTTTCAAGTTGGTTCCACATAATGATTTAAATGAGAACCGTTAGTACTGTAGGAAAACAATCACTCCTGCAAATATTTTAGAATGTAATAATTTGTACCAAGTACAAAAGTGATTTTGAAAGGAACCAGCCATAGTTTATGAAATTTTGAATGTCTTCCCCTATCAGCGTGAGTCGAATCCCATAACAAAACGTTTTCATTGACCTTAAACTTGACAGTCTTGACAGTCTTGTTGAAATATTTCTTAACGGTTTGTTGTCTCCTTTTAATATTATCCAAAGAAAACATCCTTTATTCTTCCAAATCTAGTAGTGCATTTACCCTTTGTGAAATATCTGAAGAAATCAATTCTTCGATCTGTAGGATCAACCTTAAGGAAGAAAGTCTAGATCTGTTGACAAGAGGGATTATTGACCATAAACCAACTGAAAAGGTGTACAACTAGTGCTTACTTTGGCGGTAGTTCGATCTGCCTAGAGGGCATAAGTGAGGAGAGTGTGCCACTGATGAGGCTTATCTTCGATGAGCCTTTTGACGATTCTTACCAGATTTTTGTTGGTAGACTCGGCTTTCCCATTTCCTTGGGGATAGTAAGATGATGAGGTGAAATTTTTAACCCCCAATTTGGCTAGAAACTAAGTCATCTTAGCAGAAATGAAAGAAGGACCATTGTCTGTAATAATTTCCAATGGAAGACCAAATCTGGAAAAAATATTATTTTCAAGGAAAGAAATTACCTGATCGTTTGTGGAACGCTTAAGTGGGACAACTTCAGTCCATTTTGTAAAATAGTCTGTGGTTGTCAGAATGAAAACTTGACCAACTGAAAAAAGAGGATTAATGGGACCAATGAAATCTAACCCCCACTTTGAAAAGGGAAAATTTGGTAGGAGAGGTTGTAATGGCATGGTTGAAAGGTGTTCTTTCCCAACAATTTTTTGGCATTTGTCACAATATCTTGAAAAAACATAAGAGTCATGAGAGATTGAAGGCCAATAATATCCTTTTCTAATAATTTTGAAAGCAGTGGTTTTTGCAAAAAAAATGACCTCCTACATGAATGATAGTGCTTGAAGAACCGTGAGCTTCTTGCAATAATTTATTTTCATCTTCATTGTTTACACAATGAAGAAACACACCATCAACAGATCTTCAGAATAAAAAGTCTCCTATAATGACATATATTGCATATTCGAGACAAATTCTTCTCCTTTGATGAGTGTCTAAGTTGTCTGGACATCTTTGGTTCTGTAAATAATAAACCAAACTTTTGTACCAAGGATGTTCAGACACAGGGAGGATCTGATCGTCAATGTAAAAGAGGGATGAAAGGGAACTATCTTCTTCATCAATTTATTCACCATTCTCAGCATGCTGAGCCAAGTGAAGAGCCAGGTCACGTCCCTTGATAGTGGTAGAAGTCACGATATCCAAATCGTGCTCCTGTATCTTGGCAAGCCAATGTGCAAGTTTTCCTAAAAGATAAGTTTGTGAGAGAAAAAACTTAACAACAGGAAAATGGAATTTTAACAACGTATTCTTACCTAAGATGTAATGGCATAACTTCTCAACAGCCTTAACAAGAGAGAAATCATGTTTCTCAATAAAAAAATATTTAAATTCGTCATCATTCAAACTTGGACTCATGTAAGCCACCAGTTTTTCATTTCTTTGGTCATCATTCTGTATGAGGACAACAGAGACTGCCTCTTCAGTAGCATTAGTATATATCATGAATTCCTTCTCAAAATATGGCTTCACCAAAACTGGCGTGGAACTGATTGCTTTCTTAATCCCTTCAAAATCATTTCCGACATCGTCTTCCCAAGAAAAAGAGTGATCTTGCTTAAGAAGATTATGAACCGGTTTAACCATCATGGAAAAATCTGGGACAAAACTACAGACAAAGTTAATAACCCCCATAAAATCTTGAATTTCTTTCTTGGAAGGGGGAGCAGGAAGGCTAAGGATAGCAAGAATCCTTTCAGGATCAATGCTTATGCCTGAATCAGAGACGATGTGTCCCAAGAGTTTTTCCTCGGTAACACCAAAAATGGACTTGGAAGGATTTAGAGAAATGTCGAATTTCCTACACCGCATGAGAAATTTTCTCAAATGACCAAAATGATCTGATCCATTTTTAGAGTATACTATTAAGTCATCCAGGTAAATATGAATGATTTTACCGATCAAATCGTCAAAAGATAATTGCATATCTCTTTGAAAGGTGGCACCTACATTAGATAAACCAAAAGGCATACGTTCATAAGCAAAGGTACCCCAATAAGTAATAAAGGTGGTTTTATATTTATCTGCCCTTTTTACATTGATTTGATTGTAACCTGAAAAACCTTCAAGTAAGGACATCATTTGTGACCCTGTAACTTACTGCAAAATCATTTCCATGTTAATGAGGGGGAAGTAATATTTTATGCTATCTCGGTTTAATGTGATAAAATCAACGCATAATCTGATCTAATCGGTTTTTTTCCGAACATGAACCAAATTTGAAACCCATTCATAATACTTTATCGGAAAGATGATTTTAGCCCTCAAGAGTTTTTCCAACTCATTTCGAATGGTTGCTTCTAGCGCAGGGTTAAGAGGCCTTTGTTTCTTCTTAACTAGTTTTATGCCTTCCTGAATGGGGATGGCATGCTATATAAGACTAGGATCAAAACCACAAAGATCCTCGTAAGACCAAGCAAAAACATCTTTAAATTCACCAAGCAATTCGACAAGCTTCACTCTCTCTTCATTTGAACATTTGGCACCTATTTTGACATCCTTTGGAGTTTTGGGTGTCCCAATGTTCAAGGAGATGGTTTCATCCACCTTCCTTTTCGACTCCTCTTCTTTTTGTTTCTCCTCTTTTCCTACATCACTTGAAGAACATGAACTCTCTAGAGGGGTCAAGCCTTTAGGAATCTTGTTATCTTCTATGGATATAATTTCCTTAGGCTTGAAAGGTTCATTTTGGATAAAAGAAAAAATGCTCTCATCATTAGGGAAAACCTGCCAAGACTCTATATTATTGGGGATATGTGGATGATACCAAGATTGGAAAATACAATCAGGTTTGTGTGGTAGAAGTTTCCGAGTAGGAGAAGCTTCAAAAACAACTAACCGATCAACCATTGAATTTAGTTCCCTCTTTATGTGAGTGATATTGAAAGATAATAGGTTCGAGATAAGAGCCCAAACAATTTGGGTGTATCATTTCATCAACTTGTTGCTAGGGGAATAAATCTTACGTACAAGGTTAACAACAAGCTCAAAATTCCCAAAAACTGAAAGGTGACCACAACCAAGGTTATAGGCATTTTCAATGCCTAACAATAGAGCTTCAAATTCAGTGACATTGTTTGTGCAAGAAAACTCCAACCTATAAGAAAAGTTGTGGATTTTTCCTACAGGAGAAATCAAGACAACACCAGCTCCATTACCTTCATTTGAGCACGAACCATCAAAGTGCATGTGCCACATGCCATCATCTAAGTCGATTTGTTCCACAGGAATATTATCCTCATCAATGAAGAGGGAATACACTCCTAGGTCCTCTTTGAGATAATTTACATTAGGTTGTGGGACACTCTCTATGTAAGGTGACATCCTTCCTTCTCTAAGGAATATGATGTTTTTTTCATTTCGAGGAACATATAAATGTGTTCCGTCGAGCAAGAGGTATCCACATGTTAAGGCTTTCCAATATCTTCCCAGGATAATAGAATAATTTCTTACAGGAATATCTATTACCTGAATATTGAGGGTTGTCTTTATTTCAGGATGTGCGCACAAAAATAGGGTCACATCTTTAATCTCCCCTATGGTCTTTTGTTGTAGACTATTATAAGAAAGCATGCTTTTGGTGTTTTCATCTGTACAAGATAAGCCTAGCTATTCCATAATAATGTTTGACATCACACTTGGGCCCGAACCACCATCAATGAGGAAACAATGGGCAATCTTGTTCATGATCTTCACAGAAATATAAAAAGGGGGATTTTTTATAGGGTATCTAAAATTATGTACACCTACTTTATTTACAGAAGAAACATCTTTGCCTACCTCTTCATAAAGATTGGCTACAACTAAAGCTTTTCCTTCCATGAATTGTTTCAGATGCATCTGTTGTTCAGGGATGACAAACATATATAGAAGGGTTGCATCTTCTTTGATGTTGGCCAATTGATTCAAGATATTGTACTTGGAAGAGGGGAGAGAGGGAGTGATTCTTTGACCCTTGGGGGCCTTAGGAGCCTGGAGCACAACAATGGTTGAGGAAAAGCTCGGGTTAGAGGTACCGTGGGGAGGATCAAACTTTCCCTTGGGGGCATAGGCTTTGTTCTTAGTGTTGATGACCATGACATCATCCAGCTCTGCAAAGTCTAAGACAACGATAGTATCTTTTGGTCTCTTACCAAAGATCTTATCTTTGGCACTCTTCTTTACCTCACATGTGGTTTCTTCATGGCGTTCCTCACAAAATTTACACCAACTCTAAGGCAGGATAGCCTTATGCTGGAAATTGTTTTCAATTGGGTTTCTAAAGGGGGGTGCAGAAGAAGGTGAAGCTCCAGGGATGAGAGGGAAAATAGTACCCTTCCGCTCAAATGCTGTCATACAATTGTTCATATATTGTACTAGCTGTAAGAGAGCGAACATGTCTATTTGTCTAACCAATTCTCCCTAGGGAAGACCAGTTCTTTCAAGCTATTCTTCATACTCTGAACAAGTATGTAGAGCAAAACTGAGATTATCAATGGCTTTTCCCTCAAGCCTATGATGGTAGGGAGAAGGCAATGCATTGTAATAATGCATGAAAGAAGATTGGTTCTGCGGGCAGATAAGTTCAGGGATTTGATTGTACAACTTGGTGAAACGCAAGTTGAAAGACTTGATGGTATCACTATCTTTGTAAGTGACATTATTGTATTCCCTTAAATTCTCGGCAGGGTTTTGGATTTCCCATAAGTGGACCGGAACCAATAGATTAACTCCTCCCAAGTAGATAGGATCTTAGGAGGAAGGTCAAAGAAATCGGCTGCAGCCTTGTCTTCCAAGGAATTGACGAACAAGCGCATGCAAGTGTCAATATCGTTGGCCCCTATGTTATGACAAGCATCAGAAAATGCCACTAGGTGTTCATTGGTACTAACGGTGTTATTCCCTAAAAACTTAGGCAATTTCTCTTTAAACTTCGGAAGTGGGTGAGTAGTAGGTGCTAAGTTAAGAGGAGAGGACACATGCCATAGTGTGGTTGCGACATCTTCTTCGAACTAAAAAAGTCCATACTTTTTAATGACTTTGGTGGGGTTTGTAGTAGATTGGACAAGGATATGGTGGCTATATAAGCTACCAATCACTAATAATGATGAAGATTGGGAATATGAAGCACTTCTAGTGCCATCAGAACACCCACTAGATGCCATCTTATGAATGAGAGATGAGGGAAAGAAAGATGAGCTGGATGAATCAGATAAAGTCCTCCTTAGAGAACCTTGTTGGACAGATAACACTATGTTTCTTTTTCCTATTTCCACAATAGGACTAATTTTAGGTGAAAAGCCTCTTCTTCTTCTAGAAGCATGAAAATCTAAGGACATGAATGGAAGGCAAAAACTGAAGAAACAAAAGGCTACTGCTGATTCCTAGGCTGCCTATGTCTAGCTTCCAATTGTTCTTGAACACTAATTTCTTGTTTAATTGCCGCCCAAGAATGGCGAAGCTCAGCACGGGTCCTAGCAGTGTCTAAAATAGTATGAAACATATTCAAAGCAATGCTGGTCTGGTCTTGGAGACTGGGCTCAAGATTGGGCTTCCTTGCAACATGAATAGTCATTAATATCAAACAATCAAAAAATCAATAACAGAAAAAGAAAGATGTATCGATGAAAATCGAGTGTAAAAATTAACCGGAGAGATATCGAAGATCTACCCAGTATGGTCACCAAATAAATGTCGAGGAAAAGATATGGAGTAATCTTACTCAAGCATTTTCAGACTTTACTTGGCAAAATAAAAGTAGACGGGAATATCACCCTATGTTTACAGCCAACAAAAATAATATCCTAACTCACAAGTATTAATTACGAGTGCTTAGGATAGTCTTTTATCAACAAAAAAGCTTGGTGGAAACTCATTTTTATGTAATCTTTTGAATATAACAATTGCTGAAATAAATGTAGGAACAAAAGTAAATACACCAAGATGATAATCAAGACAGTTGAGACATAAATCAATCCTTTATTTCATTCCAATTCACCAAAGAGTGATTTTCTTTACAAAATCTCATACAAAAATCTTGGACCAAAGTCAAACCTAGACATCCTCGATGGAACATACAAAAGGACCTCTGACATAAAACCAAAATTAAACTCTAAAAGATGGATCATCTTGCCACAGATTATTGCCCACTCGAATCTGCACAATAGCCTTTATCAGTCATGAAAATTAATTCACAAACAGACAAGTCTACACAAACTATCAAAGATAGATCAACACCATTGAAAAACAAGTGTCTGAATGATTTGATTCAACCCTGAATATTGTTGTCTACAATAAGACATTGCTATCACAGAAGAGAATTAGGCTGTGATAAATATATGAATGAATGAAAACTAAACTACCTCAACATAAACTCAAAGAGAAAACCTTGCATGCTTATGCTTCTATCCCTCCTTTTATTTTCTTTTCCTTCGTTGTTACTAACATGTGTCTATTGTAGGTGTCGCGAGAACAATGAGCAATGATCACCACGGTAAATTCGGTGTTACTTGATCTTGGAACAACAAGGGAGGCCTGTATAACATGCCTGATCCATTATCCAATAAAACAAGATATCATCAACCATGAAAGTAGTTTCTAATAGTAACATAACATCGAATGAACATCAGACTTGATCTCCAATCTACAAGGGGGTCCCACCTACTAGTATTATTTAGCTTTTTAAATAACAGGCTTTAGCAACACTTTGCGGGCCAAACTTCATGGCGAATTTAATCGTCAACAAACTTCTCCCAGTCAATGTTTTTCTTCTTCAACTCCTCCATCACAAGCATTTTGATCAGCCCTGAGTGAAAAACACTTGTATCAACTACCTTGGACTTAGCTTGGACCCTATTAGCCATTTTCCCAATGCTTCTAAAGAAATAGAAAGGGAGATTCATGAGGTCTTCGCCTGCGAAGTGCAACAAAAATCTAATGTGGTACTGATAAATCATATTGAACCTTCCCTCACAGGTGAAATATCTTTGGATCACCCTTAACATATTATCAAATCCTTCAACCATGTGGCTCTTAGGCACTCCCTTTGATAGGTTATCTCCTTGACATCCTGGTTTAAGGAATTCTTTAGAGAAGGATGCATTTAGATTCATGGACTTAAACCATCTTTCACCAGTATTTGGTATCTCAGTAGCTGCTGCTATGGTTTCTCCAGATACTTCAAGTTCAAGAGTCCCAACTTTAGTTTTGGTTCCATCAAAATTCAAGGCAAATTCTCTAGATACCTCAGGGTGCCCCCTCTGCATCTTCTGACATAAATTGAAACATCCCACTCTTTGGAAGACCTCCCTGATCAAAGGTTCAACAAAAAACAACTGCATGTCATAGGGTTCAGTCCTCACAATGCCCCCACCCTTGTGAGCCTTCTTCTGCTGTGGAGTATCCATTGATGTTATAGGAAGAAAACTGAAACAACAATTTGAGTGATGCAAGAGGAAAAAAAAGAAGATAGAGGTCTTAGGGTTTGGATGGATAATCTTTTTCAAAGATGGTTTTTGTCTAAGGTTTTAATTTTCTTCAACCTATTTGGCCTACAGGATTATGAAAGGACAACTGATAGTCAGGAAATGAAGGAAGACTACACAACAAAATGGAGATGCAAGGAGAAAGTTACTGCAAAAAGATTTAGTTTAACAATTCACCATCATTTTGCAAAACTCATTTAACTTTATCATCAAAAGACCTATTTTTAAAAATTTCCAAAGTAGATAGACTTGAATAAGAATGGAAATCTTCATGATAACCAGCTGGTACAAAATCTGAGGTAGGTGAATAACAGTGCTGAGTTGCTGCATAGGGTTTGTAGCGCCAAAATAGGGGATTCACAACATAAGAAGCAAGAGACAAATAAGGGATAGGCAAGGTGGCCTGACAACAAGGTTTTCTTAATCTTTAGTAAAAGAGGATGAGAGATATGCAATTGGCTGAGAATTGTGATAACAAAGGTAAGAGGGATAGTTGGCAGCGTGGACCACCAGTTTGCAGCGCTTAGGAGAAAAGATGATAAAAACAACCTTTATTGCCCTTCAACAGAGCTTAAAATTCTCATGGAGTACCTGGAGGTTGATTATTTAAAATTGATAGGCTTGAGCTTGGAAGAATCCACCTGGAGCTGGTCTAAACTCCAACTCACTTTCCCCATCCAGTTCGCAGCATTTGTTGTAGCGCCTGTCTGAAAACACCAGTTTTTGCAGTGCCGAGCTAGGAGCAATTTGAAATCTTGGGAAAACAGTTAGAAAAGATTTAAATGATGAAATCCTAGGTTATTTCCTTAAAAAATAATGAAAATAAGGAGATTAACTGACAAAGCATCATAAGTGCAATTATGGTTATGAGAGCAAAGTGTACTTGAGATGCACTATGAAATGTCTGATGAGATGGCAACGTACATAAAGAACCTGATTTGACCTTCTAACCAGTAGAGGGACAAAGTGGAGGGGTATTAGTACATCATGGAAGTGGTGACATGTCAGGGTGGTGGTGGAGGCATAAGGACAATGGCTTGTTTAATCTTGTCATGAAGATGAAGATATAAACCAAGGGTTTGGGCCAACATTAACACTAACTTTATTTGTGCTAAAACCTAAAAGACTATAAGGAAGAGGACAAAAATAAAAACTAAACAACACTAAAGATAAAAATAAAAAACCTAAGTCTAAATTGACCTGACCAATTCCATGTGATAATATTGGCTCCATAGGGGATGACATGCTCCCTGTGAGCTGCCAAGAACAAACAACTTCAGAGTCTTATCCTAGGGCTATGGGGTCATTTATTCAATAGAAAGAAAAAAAAATGATATTTACAATGGAAGGGAAAACAACTCATGGCTTAAGAAAACTACTTCTTTAGAAAGTGCCCATTAACTGGGCCACCAAAAACTTCAGAGTCTTCCAAGTTTTGCAATTTATAAATATTATTTTGAAAAACTTCATAAATCTTGAAATGACCAATCCACAAGGCTTCAGATTTACCATGTTTGCCTTTGTCTTTCCTTGGTGCATCCCACTTAAGCACTAGATATCCCAGATGGAGATCTTCTTTGTTTACCTTCTTATCAAAAGCTTGCTTGATCTTCTGCTGATGGCTCTGTGCTTTATCAAGGAGCTGCTCCCTGTTCTACTGTACTTCTACTAGCTGATGCATCCTTTTGACCATATCAGCTGGTTCTCCTTGTTGATCCTGAAGGAAATTTTCCATAGGAAAGGCAGGATGAGTAGGAAAAATAACTCCAATCCCATAAACAAGCTGAAAAGGGGAACTACGAAGTGATCTCTTTGTAGTGACTCTATCAGCCCATAAGGAAAATTTCAGCTTTGAGTCCCATGATTTCTTATTGTCCTCCAGTAACTTATTGATGATATTTACAAGGATATTATTAGAAGATTATGCTAAACCATTTCCTTGGGGGTAATAAGGGGTAGAATGAACTAATTGAATCCCATACTTCTCACAAAACTTAACCAATGGTTCAACTTTGAAAGATGCAACATTATCAGTAACAATCTTGCTTGGACAACCAAATATTGACATAATATCTTCAAGAAAACCAATGATTACCTTGTGTGAGGCACTCCTTGTAGGAATGGATTCTATCCACTTGGTGAAATAGTCAGTTGTAGTCAAAATCCACCGATGTTGACCACTTGAATTTGGATGAATTTCCCCAATGAAGTCGAGTCCCCACTGCTAGAAAGGACCAGAAACCACCACAGGCTTCAGAGGAAAATATTTCAGTTGATGTTTCCCTGAAAACTTCTGACATTTATCACATGCCCTAATCTTTGCAAAAACATCAGTAAAAAGGATAGGCCAAAAATACCCATCTCTGAGGATCTTATATGCCGTGGTCCTCCAAAAATGATGACCCCCACATAAGCTATCATGAAAATCAGTCATGGCCTTTTGAGCGTCCTTTGGATCTAAACATCTCAAGAGAACCCCAAGAGGATATTTCCAATACAACATGTGATCAATGAAACACTATATGATTGCTTTTAGTTTCAAAGATCTCACCTTGTTCTTCTCCAAACCATCAGGAGGCTGCAACTTTTGCAAGAAATAAATAATGTCTTTGTACCAAATGCATTCTGCCAAGTTGGGATTGATATGTGAGTTTTTAACAGAGATATCAATTTGCTGATTTTCAGAGTTTAGGTTCATGAAATTAACCCCCAGTGCTTTGCAATTTGATTTAGCCAATAATCTAGTTAAACCTTTCCCTTTCACCAACTTAGTAGGCTTGATCTCAAGGTCAAACTCCAGAATTTTGGTAATCCACTTGCTCCTTTTTCCATCTATGTTAGGCTGGATTAGTATTTCCTTCACAGAGGTTGATGGGACATAGACAATAATATTGGAATGCAGAATATATACCTTAAAAGTAAGGGCCTTAACCAAAGCATAAGCCTACTTTTCCATAATGTCATACTTCACCTCTGCATCCCTTAATTCCCTACTGAAAAAGGAAATGGGCTGCTCCATCCCATCTGTGTTTTTTTGAAGAAGGACAACAACCAATGTGTCATGTGAGGAAAAATAAAATATCAGAAATTCCTTTGAATAATCAGGGCTGATGAGAAAAGGTGCCTCAGTCAATGCTTGTTTAATATGATCAAAATAATTTCAAGCTTCTACATTCCATTTCACCTCATTTCCTTTTCTAAGCATAGATGTGATAAACTTAACCAATTCAACAAAGTTAGAGATAAATCTTCTCAAAAAATTTATTTTACCCAAGAAAGACTGGATCTCTTTCTTGGACCTAGGAAGAGACAAAATCTTGATGGCCTCTACTCTACTTGGATCAATCCTTACCCCTTCTGTTGAGACAATGCATCCCAACAACTTGCCCTCTTTCGTTGAAAATGAAGACTTCTTAGGATTGAGAGACAACCCAAACTTTCTACATTTCAGGACAACCTTCTTCAAATGATGATAATGTTCCTTATCATATCTTGAGAACACTGTAATGCAATCCAGATAGATGACCACAAATTTTTCCTTCTCCCCAATGAAGGCAATATCCATTGCTAACTGAAAGGTTTCTTCTGCATTCATTATGCCAAAGGGAATTTTAGCATACATGAATGTGCCCTAAGGAGTAGTGAAAGTTGTCTTCTCTCTATCTTCAGTTAGGACAGAGATATGATTGTAGCCTGAGAAGCCATCAATCATAGACATCCTCGCTGAACCAGTCACTCTCTGTAAGATATGTTCCACCTTAGGCAAGGGATAGTTATCATTCTTGGAACTTCTGTTAAGATTTCTAAAATCAACACAAAGTATGATTTCACCATTCTTTTTCCTCATAGGAACTAGGTTGGCCACCCACTCAAAGTACCTTAAAGGTATGATGATCTTAGCATCAAGCAATTTCTTGACTTCCTTTTCCATAATAGGCAGCACCATGGGATTTATCTGTCTAATTTTCTGCCTAAATGGCTTGGTCTCATCTTTCAAATGGATTTTATGTTCAATGATTCTTGTATCATAAGTTTGTAGATCTTCATATTTCCAAGAAAATAAATTAGAAAACTCCTTTAATAACTTCACATACTCAACCCTTTGTTCCTTTGATAAACTACTAGACAATTTGACATACTTGGGATTTTCCGCTATTCCTAGGTTGCAATCTATCACATCAGCTTCTTCATTTGAACCTTTAACCTTCAAAACAACATCATTTATGTCAAATAATCTTTGCAAAGGAACTAATCCTTTGGGAATATGGTTACTGGGTAGTTGGACCATCTTGTGATATGCAATTTTGTTGAGGAAAATATCAGCATGAGGGATTTTTGTATCATCATGATCTTGATCAATATGAAGAGAAAACAACTCTTCCACTGTTTCCAGGAATCTCTTAATATTAGTATCATCCTCAAAGACCTTCCAATGTTTGAAATTTTCAGGTATAGAGGGTTTATAATTTACTTCCACATCATATTTGAGCTTGGGGGGGAAAGGGATCTTGAAATTACTTGTAGAAACAACCAAAGAATCTGCCATAGCATTTTCTTCTCTTGGAAAAAAATAAATGTTAAAAGCTAAGAAAAAATTATCAATAATATCCCAAACTTCATTTCTGTAAGTCCTTAACCTGGGGTGTTTTTCTTGATACATATTTTTAACCTGATGCACAATTAGTTCAACATCGCCAAACACTGCTAACTTCTCAATCTTCATATCTTTAGCAGCTCTTAAACCCAAGACAAGAGCCTCATACTCTTCTACATTATTTGTAGTTTCAAATTCTAGTTTATAAGACAAAGATATGATTTCTTTAGTTGGGAAGATAAAAACCACTCCAGCACCAACACTTTCTTTAGAAGAGGCCCCATAAAAAAACATCTTCCAAACTCGGGTATTTTGAGGAGGTGTCTCACAAGTTTTAATAGGTTGTTTTCTGATTTCAATAGGGGATTGAGGAGCATTAGTGAGTTGTAAGATATTGGATCCTAAATCAGTGTCAACTGCAAAAATGGGGTGGTTTGTAGGATTAGCTTCATCACTGATGATGTAAGCTAGTTGTGCTTCCCTATAAAGTCTTATGTGATCTCCTCCAAATATAAGAATAATGGCATATGAAAGGTGCATTTGCAAAGTTCCCCCTAGTCTCTTGATCCAAGATCTTGACAATAACATCCCAAACTTAGGGGGGACATCAACCAACACAATATCCATGGCCACACTCTTCATGGGAAATTGAAACAAGGTAACAACTAGGTCTTTGATTAGTCCAAGGAATTTCACTTTTCTGGAGTCAAATGAGTATAGGTCATGATAGGTTTTAGTAATTTCCAGACCAATCTCATCCATGACAGTTTTAGGCATAAGGTTATGAGATGGACCTGATTCCATCAAGCAATTGTGAAAAACTTTATCATGAATATTCAATGATGTGTAAAATGGAGGAGAAGAGTCATCCCTGTCTTCTACCAAAGGTCCCAATATGACTGTTGGTTTTTCATCTTGTAGGTTCACTAAGTTTGTGGAATTGGAGGAAGATTCGGGTTGCAACATCTTGGAAAGATACCTTTTGAACTCTTCATTTTTAATCAGTTCTGAAAATGGTACTGGAATTTTTATCTTTTGAATTTCATTCTAAAAACTAAAAGAAGAGGGAGATTTCAGAATCTCCTTAATTTATGGAATATGGGTCTTAATCATTGTTTGAGGGTTTTGTTCCTCTTTTTCTTTGCTACTAGAAACCACAACCTTAGCAAAATTTTCTATTTTGTTGGGCTGATTTGATGTACTAGGCTTCCCTTCCTTTTTTGACCTTAAGTTGTATTTATTTTGGTTTTCATTATCTTTTCCCCTTTACTCAATTCATTCAGCTGACTTTCTATAAGAGACTCCTCCTATGCAGACTGAGTTAGATGAGGGGACGAGGAGGTATCACCCACATAATGAATTTTTGGATTTGTTTCTTCATCCTTTCCCACTTCATCATCAACCATGTTATTTTGAAGAGGGGTCCAGACTTTTTTTTCATCCCTATTTCTTTGATCTCTTTGAAGGATCTGAGGGGAATTATTTTGTCTCTTGAAATTTCCTCTGTTACCAGTATCTTGTGTATTTCTATAATTTTTTTTCCCTCAAGCTTCATCTTTTCCATTTCAACAGAAAGTGATTTAACTAGATTTGTTAGTTCATCTACTTGAGGGTTAACACCAGAAGAATAAGAGGTTGATGCTTCAAATCTATTTTTTCTCCTATCTCTATCAGATTTTCCCTTGAGCTTATCAGCTGCCAATATATTTGATTTTACGTTCAAGGATGCATCTTGCATATGAGCTAGTGAGGCATATCTCCTTTCTCTCAACAAGAGGAAAAACTCAGGGTCAAAATCACTGGCATAAGTTATCTTGGAAAATTTTTCAGTGGGCTTAGTTTCTGTGGGGATTTTGTTATACATTTTATTAAATCTCTTTGAAAAATCTGAAACAAATTCCCCTTCTTTTGTCTTGAGTGACCCAAACTCTGTAATATAATATAAGAAATATTTCTTATCTCCCCAATGCCTCAGAAAGGCATAATCCAAATCTTCAATTCCAACAATAGATCCAAGAGTTAAATCCCTAAACCATTTCCTAGCCTCACCATCAAGAATTTGTACAAAAAATCTCATCCAAACATCTTCATTTTCAATATTAAGATTGTCAGCATAGCTAAAAAAGGCTACAAGGTGTTCCTCTATAGTTATGTCCTCTTCCCTTGTAAACTTGGGCATGTACTTAAGATAGTGTGCAACTGGGAGAGCATTCATAGGTTGAGGCAACACAAGAGGGACATACCTAGCAACCACTATGGCATCCATCCTTTACCTAGGAAGGTTAGCACCTGCCATTGGATTATGAAGAGGAGGATTATAAATTCTAGGAGAATAAGGAGGAGACTAGGTCTTGATTGGTACAACTGTAGTCTTGATGTTGTGTAGCTTGGGAGAAGGAGGAATATAGGATGGAGAATTTTCAGATTTAACAAGGAGAGGTTGAGTCTTGGAAGAGAATGGTGGAAAATCTAAGGGAACTGAGGTTTCTTCTTTTTTGGTCACAACAATTTTAAGAGACGAAGGAGAAGGAGAACCTAGGGTAGGAAAGTCTTGTAATCTCTCAAGTCTAAAACAACTTACAACATCAAGTGAGGCAAGAAATTCAAAACTTTATTCTTTCATTTTGGGAGAAAAAGAAGAATATTCCATAGGGAATTCTTAAAGATTTAAATTTCTATAAATTTCAACAGAGGTTAAAAGAGGAGCACTAGATATAGCTGCTAGTGTCTTAAAAGTGGAATCAGGAAAATAACTAGTAGTACCTAGAACATTAGCTGGAAATCCTTGTTGAGAAGATTTTCCTTTCTTGATGATCTTCTCTGGGTCAGCTTCAGGTGTAGCCAGAGGTAGATGTGGGGTAGACCTCATGTTTCTTCCTTTAGGAGCCACAACTGAAACAGTGGAGTCGCCAGGTGCAAACTGCAGTCTTCAATGTACTGATTACTATGCACCCTCAGAATTAGTATCTCTTTGTCATTCAATCGCAAGAAAATGTTTTCAATCCATTCCCCAACAACGACGCCAAGAATGTTAGCACTGAAAGTTACACTTTGACTACTAAAGTGAAAGCTTATTACCCATCAATAGGTTTATGAGATAAGTCTTAAAATGTGGTGTCAAATGGATAAAACTCAGTTCAACAGTGTCAAAAAACATGAAATTCTAGATGAAATGCATAAAAAAAAGAGGTCTTGTTTAACTTAGGTCAGGGTTTTGAGGATTAGTGTGGATAGAAGGAAGACCTAGTAATAAAAATGAAGTGAGTCTACCACTAGCATCAGGATTTACCAGTAGACAAGGGAGAGAAAAGATTAAGATACAAGAGCTTATGAAATCTAAGTTAAATTTTTTTGAGAAAGTTATAACAACATCACAATCAAACATCCATTGTAATAAAACTACAAAATATCATTTGAATCATTCAATGACAATAAAAATTCAGAGTGAGAGAGAGATATGATGGAAAGAGAGAAAAATGACTTCCATTGAACAAAATTTCATCAAGTCTGATACATCAAACCAAAGTAGGATATGTTACATTAATATCACCAAAAGGGTCTTTTTTTATCAGCCATTTGAACCTACAAAATGTATTCTAATGCTTATTTTATATCCTAGATAGGGAAAAATAGCATAAAATGCGAGTTTCATCTTCGAACATCGGATTCTTCCATCTTAAACTGAGGTAATTACACCTATACAAAATAGAAATAACAAAATGCTATAAAAAAGGCTAATGTTGGCAACTATTCTAACACCTTAATCTTTCATAATGAGGTGTCCTTTGAGTGCATTAATTTTGTTTCCAAGTATCCTCCAACTTTAAATTGACCTTCAAATAGTTGTACCATGCTGCCCTATCCATTTGGTGACTGTTGATCCTCTTGAAACCATCAAAATAGGAGTTTCCAACAAATCCTGTAGCGCTGACTGTATCAG
This sequence comes from Picea engelmannii, assembly GCA_009831015.1. Classification (NCBI taxonomy): domain Eukaryota; kingdom Viridiplantae; phylum Streptophyta; class Pinopsida; order Pinales; family Pinaceae; genus Picea; species Picea engelmannii. Next base: position 718,821 of record ML782392.1, on the reverse strand, counting down.
CCAGTTCACAACATTTGACTGTATAAACCAGTTCACAGCACCAGGCTCTGGGAACTGTCCTGTAGCTGTCCAATTAGTCCAGTTTAAGGCCCAAAACATCCAAAAATTTTCTCCAAAGTTAGGTATTCCTGTAAAATTCTCATAATATGGTGTATGAGTGGAAAAATCAGTTATAACCAACATAATTCCTAAAAAAATCGTCAAAATCAAGGAGCAATCATTTCCAAAACTGAGATTTTCTAAGCTATTTCATCCATTACTTTCTGAGCCTGGAACTCCTTCTTGTGGCATCTTGGGCCAACACATTCAAATTTATTTTGGCCAAGTCTTCCTTGAAAGGATGCAAATCCATATTTAACCCCTTGATCTGACCTTGGTAGGCTAAATTTTGTCTATATATGATTTTAAGTTGCATGTGAAGAGGTCCAAATATCTTAGCAATGAACTTGACCTGTATAAGATTCTCACGATACATACCCATGAGGTCTCTTAAATTCTTCTTTCCAGCTAACTCTTCCCTTTTTAATTTAGCAATTTCATCTCTGGCTTCTCTAAGTTGTCTGATCAACCTTTTAAAGGTAGTGTTCTCTAGAGGGGTGGTTATGTCTATCACCTCAATGTGTTTTTCAACAACTTCAACTTTACCTTTACCCTTTCTCTTGATGGGAGCTTATATTATGTCCTCTTTTTCAACACTTTCCTTCTTTGCTGATGACCTGGTGAATGGCCTCCTAGCTTTAGTTTCAACTGCAACAAATGGTGATAAGAAAAGTAACCTCCTTCCCTTTGTGCCTGTGGCTCTGGATGATAGAATTTCTGCTAATTTTGGAGCTGGTTGGGGTGAAACTTTTCTTTGTGGAGATTGATAAATCCTCCTTCTCCTTCTTATTCATTAGGAGCCTCATCATTTTTAGAAATGTATTTTCTCTTCCTCTTATTACTTGTCTCTGTATGTACAGTGCTATCAGCCTGAAGAGGGCTTTGCACTTTGGATTGTTGAGTAGGAGAAACATTCAATTGAAAATGTGAAGAGGCAATGAATTTCTCCCAGTCAATGTTTTTATTCTTCAACTCCTCCATCACAATCATTTTAATTTGTCCTGAGTGAAAAACACTTGTATCAACTTCCTTTGACTTAGCTTGGACCCTATCATCCATTTTCCCAATGCTTCTAAACAAATAGAAAGGGATATTCATGAGGTCTTTTCCTGTCAAGTGCAACAAAAGTCTAATGTGGTAATGATAAATCATATTGAACCTTCCTTCACAGGTGAAATATCTTTGGATCACCCTTAGCATCTTATCAAATCCTTCAACCATGTGGCTCCTAGGCATTCCCTTTGATAGATTATCTTCCTAACATTCTGGTTTAAGGAATTCTTTATAGAAGGACACGTTTAGATTCATGAACTTAAACCATCTTTCACCAGTGTTTGGTATCTTAGTAGTTTCTTTAGATACTTCAAGTTCAAGAGTCCCAACTTTAGTTTTGATTCCATCAAAATTCATGGCAAATTATCTAGCTACCTCTGGGTGCCCCCTCTGCATCTTCTGACTGAAATTGAAACATCCCACTCTTTGGAAGACCTCCCTGATCATAGGTTTAGCATAAAAAATTTGCATGTCATAGGGTTCAGTCCTCACAATTCCCCCACCCTTGTGAGCCTTCTTCTATTGTGGAGTACTCCTTGATGTTATAGGAAGAAAACTAAAACAACAATTTGAGTGATGCAAGAGGCAAAATAAAAAGACATAGGTCTTAGGGTTTGGATGGATACTCTTTTTCAAAGATGGTTTCTGTCTAAGGTTTTAATGTTCTTCAACCTATTTGTCCTCCAGGATTATGAAAGGATAGTTGATAGTCAGGAAATGAATGAAGACTACACAACAAAATGGAGATGCAAGGAGAAAGTTGTTGCAAAAAGATTTAGTTTAACACTTCACCATCATTTTGAAAAACTCATTTAACTTTATCAGCAAAATACCTTTTTTCTTAAATTTCCAAAGTAGATAGACTTGAATAAGAATGGAAATATTGATGATAACCAGCCAGTACAGGTTCTGAGGTAGGTGAATAACAGTGCCGAGTTGCCGCATAGGGTTTGCAGTGCCAAAACAGGTGATTCACAACAGAATTCACAACAAAAGCAACAAAATCCAAATAAGGTATAGGTAAGGTGGATTGACAACAAGGTTTTCTTAATATTTAGTAAAAGAGGCTGAGATCTCTGCAGTTGGATGTGAATTGTGATAACATAGGTAAGAGGGATAGTTGGCAGTGTGGACCACCAGTTCGCAGTGCCTAGGAGAAAAGATGATAAAAACAACCTTTATTGTCCTTCAATAGAGCTTAAAATGGTCATGGAGTACCTGGAGGATGAGGCTTGAAAATTGATAGGATTGAGCTTAGATGAATCCACCTGTAGCTGGTCTAATCTCCAACTCGCTGTTATAACCCTAAATTGAACCACACATTCTTACTTGGCATCAGGCCAACTCATATCCCTTCTTTGCCAAAGCACTGTTGAACAACTCTTTCAAAATCCTCTTTTATAAAGGCCCACGCGCCCTAATTCATTACTGCACGTGTGTACACGCTGGCTGAACCAAAACAACCCACGTGGACTGACAAAAGCATGAAAAAAGGAAAGTTGGCGACATAACAAAAAGCTATGGGTGAGTTAACTAAAACTCCCGGCCATGCATGGCTGAGGGTTCATCCAAATACCTAGCTCCTTATAGCCTATAAAATAAGGGGTAGGGGTCCCATTTGGAAGGAGGAAAAATATAGCAAAGAAACTCTGCCCATTTACATATTCCCATTGTCCCAACCCTTTAGCCTTTCCTTATGCCAAAGGAGATTCAAAGCAAAGCAGTTGGAGGACAGAAGAAGAGGAGCCCAGGATCAGGTTCAAGGAGCGGTGGCCGGTCTCAGCTTTTGTAAGTTGACTCATTCAAAGTAATAAAGAAAATGCTTTTCATGTCCCAATTCATGAACTGTTTATAGTTTGATCAGTATATGTTTGGATTTCTAACCCGTTAGTATATAAGTACTATGCATGCATAGTTGTTGCTTGTCTTGGATGCAGGTCAGCGTTGGAAGGAGTATTACGAACAACTAATCAAGCAAAATGGAGGATCGACATCAAACGATGGGAATGAGGTAGGTTGATCTTTCCATGCATTTACTAAGAAAAGGGGATTTAAAATCTAGTGATGAAGGTAGAAAGTAATTTCTCTTTGGTCATATCTGCATGCAAAGTCTAAACTCTATTTTCTAGTCCGTAGGGAGATTTTCCCAACAACAGAATTGGCGATCGTACTGGGGAGACTCTCTAGGGTTCTTGGAATTTTATTTAGTTTTTGGGTAGTTTTACAGACTAGTTTTTCTTGCCTGTCTTTTCTTTTTAGTTTTTGTAAGGTTTGAGCTAGCAGGGAGTCTGGTTTTCCATACCATCTTTCCCTGTCTTTTGCTTGACTGTGTTTTTTGAGACCCACAGAGGTACACACGGCCTGCATAAGGTCTGCATGCATGTACTCGTTCCCTACTCTCTTACAGCACACATGTGAATGCTAGCTGTAGAGGTAGCATTAGCGTGTAGAGTTCAGAGAACCTCAGAGGCAGTCATCCTCTTCCTTGTCAGAATCACACATTCTCAGGGGGTTTTCTGGAATTATATCTAAAGTCTTGTTTGCTAGCAGTCCTATCTCAGATTGTTTTTGCATTATCATTTTTTCCTTACATTATTTGTTTTTCTGTCAAAAAGAGTGTCCAAGCCTTCAAGGGATCCTGGTTATCAATATCAGTGGTCTCTTCTTGGTTTGGTCTGTCTGTTTTCATTTTTTCTCAGAATTTAGGTATACACGCGGCTTGCACAAGGTCAGCCCGTGTGTACACGCACTCTGTCTCTATCCAGCGCGCGTTCACATGCAAGATGTTTGAGTAACAGTCACGTTCTTATGCAGGATACTTTCTGTTGAGGGTAAGGTAGTCATCCTTTCCCTTGATAAGAATTTTTCCTCTCAGGTGTTTGAATCTCTGGGTGAGCAGTCAATAGCTTAGGATTAATCTTACCCTTAGCCTACTTTTTCTCAGTTAAAAAGTTGTCAGAAAAATAAAAGAATTTTTAAGGTTTTTAGACAAATTGTGAGAGTCATTGTTTTTGAAGAAAATTGCTAGTGTGCGATTTTTGACCTGATTCTTTGCGATCTGCGATTAGGCCAGAATTGTTTTTCTTGGTTTTTTCTTGTCGTTATTTTTCCTTTCTTGCTTTACTAGCATTTAAATAAATAAAAAATCTCTTTTCATTTTCTTATTTGGTTGAAGTGTGTTTCTGCATCATTAGCCAGGGAAAAGTCATTTATTTCATAAGTTTTTGCAGTTTAATTAGAACATAAGTAGCTTGTAGTCAAGTGAAATTTATTTCGAGTTTGCTGTCCAAAATCTTAGAAAAAATAAAAATATTTCTTTTGAAAAGTTGTCGAAATTTTGCATTCAGTAAACGTTTTGTTTCCAACTTTTTTATTCATTTTTTTCTTTTGTCTTTTATACATCATCAGTTCCACCTTCATACCCCTTGAGGTAAGACAAAGCTATAAAATTAATGCTAAATTTAAAATCTACTAGACTTTTATGTTTATAGGGTTCACAAACTAGTTCAGGACTAGGGCCTTGGATTAGGTTGGAGAGGAAACTCTTCAAGGCCATTTAAAATCAAACATTGGATTCTGAGATAGGGAGTGTCTAAATCCAATGTCATTAAAGTTATCCAGGACCCCCCTCTAACACAGGGGATAAACACAAGGTCGCGTGCGGAAATGTAGCAGAGATAACCCCTCCAAAGTTGGACCAATCGTAGTGGAGAACACATATAGAGGGCTTGTTTTGGGATTCCATCGTTTGCATTTTCCATGGGGATTTGTGGGTCTCGAATCCGTTTGAGGTCCTCATTTGTCTTCCAGAACATTTTCTCTCGATACCCTTGATAGGTTTCGGGCTAGATACCCTGCTCATTGTGTTCTACCCGACTTTCGACTATACCCGCTTGGTGACTGTTCGCGTGCTGGCAAGCTAGTTGCTAATATTTTTTAGGGACATACACAGGTGACTGCGGGGGTATACCATGGTACCTAGGACAAACATCAGGCCACTCTTTGTAGAGTATACCCGGAGGGTGATTCCGCGTTCGAGTTGCACTTGCACCGGTAAGTTGCTCTAGTGTTGGTTGTTGTAACTATTCTTCCAATTAATTTAGTGTTTGCTTGTATTATCTCTTAGGGACTTTTTTTAGTGTGTGTTACTTTTGAATGTTTAGAATACCTTAGAGTGTCTTGGATCTTCTCACACAGTGGAGGATCCCGAGCTCCACTGGTCACAAAGGCTTCTTGACCTGTCGCCGGTTACACTGGAACCAGCCCTGCCACCATTAAGGCGAAAGCTAGACCAACAAGGGTCTTTTGAAGCGACTGGGTTACAAACCATTGTGCCCGAGCAAACCTTGGAGGAATCGACCATTTTGGACCTTGAAGCAATCTCTCTTGGCCTGGTTGAAACCCCAACCACTGATTTCTTGGGACCTTTCATTGTACCAATTCAATTTTACGAGCGCCAGACAGTGTCACACACAACAATGGAAAAAAATGTTGTTACTCCTTCTGGGAATTATTCAATTCCCACCACGGTTGTCACCACAGCAAAGATTTCATCTCCTAACTCACCGTCGTCGGTCCAAGCCACCATGGGCTTGACTGCAACTACTTCGCATAGTGGTCCGATTCCGTCCTTGGTGGCGGCCATAACCCATTTCACACTAAGTGCGACAGGCCCTCCATTCTCATATGGGATGCCTAGTTCGGGTACAAGTCCTGTACTTTCCTTCTCCACTTTACAGACTTTGGGTCTAGGGGAAGGGAGCTCTAGCACTCCTCTGCAAGGTCACATGGAGGGCACTCCTACTCCTTTTAACACTTTTCCTTATAGAGGAGGTCATATCCCTCCTTCGTCCCCTTCACTCGGTGGCTCACATCAACAATCCACTGGGCAACCTACACACAATAGTTTATTTGGAGCGGGGAGTCAAGGACCACCTTCGCATAGTATGCCGGTAGGTTCGACACCATTTTCTTTGAATGAAACGTTTGGTAACAACATCTTCTCGTCAGCCGCTTTCCCAACTGGGGGCAACCCCATTTTTGGAAAATCTACTCCTGTGCAGGGTACTATTCCTGCACAGGGGGCAAACCTAGCAGGACCTTGGAATTTGGGGCAGGGATCCGTTCCCTCCTCCAGAATGCCGATCTGGGGTAATTCTTTCCACAATCAATGGAACCTCGGACAAACTACTATGCCTATCCCCACGGGACTGGCATGGGGCAATCCCTCCCAAAGTCCTTCGAATAGAATGCATTCCCAACAATCTATGTCCTATTTGGGAAATCAGCCGATGATGTCTCCACATATGCAAAATACTTACGTTGGCCAAGGCCATGGCTTCTACCAGAATCCGGGCCAGCAACCAAACTTTTCCTGGCAACTTGGTGCCAGTCAAACTCTAGGTCCCTTTTTCCCAGGATATCAGCAACAACCCAAAATACCGTTCTTGGCAACTTTACACTTGCCAGATTTGACAAGGTTGTTGAATGACCCTATTTGTCACGATCCGCGTTGGACTCCTATGCCGACGAAGTTTCCTTCGGACATTCCAAAGTTTGAAGCCAAGCCTAATGAAGATCCAAGAGATCATGTGACTACCTTCCATCTTTGGTGCTCATCTAACTCATTGAAAGATGACTCTGTACAATTGCGATTGTTTCAACGTACTCTCATTGGGAGTGCTGCGAAATGGTACATTGAGCTTGATCGCTCAAGATACTCTTCTTTTGGTGAATTGGCGATGGCTTTCCTGAACCATCTCCGGTTACCTATGAGATACGACGCTGGCATAGAGATGCTCACCAATTTCAAACATACAATAGCGGACCATATCTCTGATCACATCCGAGAATGGAGACACCAAAAGAGTTTAATCAAAGTACCAGTCCCACCAACATTCCTGCTTGAGTGGTTCCTTAAGTCTTTGGTCCCATAGTTATCCAAAGACGTTGTGACGTCAGGAGTTTTCTCTGAAGAAGATGCCATCATGAGGGCTCAACAGTTTGAGCTCATCTATTCTCAGTTTGGTTTATTATACAACATCTTGTGAGATGCGCCACATTCAATACTGGATAAAACTAGACAGAGAGCTAGACCAGACAGAGAGCTAGACCACATGACGATGGTATTGTCGGTTCAACACAAACCAAGCCTGCTGAGCAATTGACAAAGAAGTTGTAGCAGTTATCTATACAACACACAGTGGCCAGCCAAACTACTGCTTTGGCTGCTCCCCCTACCAAAACGTCGGAAGTACACACAGTGCAGTCGACTAACCCAAAGGCCACCCAGCAGCCTGAAGGGAAGAAAAAACAACGAAAGAAGGGTAAGGGGGACAAAAAACCCAACAATAATGCTAGCTGGGACAACACTGAAAAATGGAAGGCGAGGTATCCATGCAACTTGTGCGCAGAAGACCACCCAACCCATCTATGTCCTCGACTTGCAGAGGCCCAAAAGTTTGTCACACATCAACAACAAGCAGTGTTGACTAATCCATTTCAACATGGGCAAAATCTAACTCAAGCCTTCGCAAGCATGAAAGGGGGAAGCCAAGAAACCTTCCTACCACCGAACAACCCCGCATCCGCGAACGTATATATGGTTAGGGGTGATGCTTTCATATCGATTAGAGCACACGATTATAGTAAACCAAGCGCTTTTGAGAAGGGTAAAGAAGTTGATCTCCCATCTCTTCCTTTGCAGATTGAGAGGACGTCAGGAGAAACAATGACATGCATTCCAAAAGGTGCATTTAAAAAATCTTCTCATAACCCAAACGCAAGGGCTGCCCAGAACTACTCTATGGTGGAAGATTTATCACAAACCCCTTATGCGATGTCTTCTTTGGAGGTCTTCCAAAGTTCACCTTCTCAGAGGAAATCTTTGTTAACCGCTTTGGGCTCTACTGAGACTTGTAATCCGGGTACCATCATGTTAGATACAACCGACTTAAAACCTCATCTACCTTACCACATAGCGTTTCAGATAGTAGTGGCTACTAGGAATAGCTTCTGCACGGTGGTCGAGGAGGGTGCCTCAACATGTGTTATGTCGTTGGCATGTTGGAAGGCCATTGGCCAACCCATTTTGTCTCCATCACCTATTCTCCTCACTGCTTTCGATGGTCATTCATTCTGACCACATGGCATAGTTCCTTCTTTCCCCGTGCAGTTAGGAGGGAAGACCGTGTTGTTAGGACCATACAATGTACCTTTTTGCCCACACTTTTTGCCACCATTACACTCTTGTTTCACTCACATTTAAACTCATATTATCACTTTACCCTATCTTTCCAAAGGTATACAACGTCTCTTCTCTTTACTATATGTTTAATCTGTTTTGCATATAATTTTACATTACTCTCGTACTTAACCATTGATCATAAATGTATAAGTGCTAAAATAGTTTGAACTGCAGATTAACATTAAGGCCTATTGCTGAAACACACAAACCCTGTGGCTGAAAAAACAACTCACAGAAGTTGTTACACTCTTCATGGTCTACAATGATGAAACAACAACTCATATAGAAGAAGTTGTTACACAGTCCGTGGTCAACGATGCTGAAACACAAAAGAAGATGTTACACAGTCCGTGGTCAACGATGCTGAAACAACAACTCACACAGATTGACTACAACATCCGCACCTTGATCTAGCATTAACCATCGCTGTTGCCTGAGACCAAGTTGCCGAAATAGTCAAAACGCAAATCCCGTGGCTGAAACAGCCCGCGATTTGTGATGCCGAAATAGGATACAACAACAGTAACAAGAAGAGAAATAAAGAAGCCGTTACTCCAGCTGCAACAACAACACCTCACTCAACACTTGTAATAGCATTCTGTTGCGGGAGATTAGGATATCCTATTCCAGTTTAGAAAGTCGATCTGACTAAGAATAGGACTCATATGTACACCTGTAATGATCAAATTGTATCGAAGGGATTCTCCTCTTTAAATAAGAGGAAATCATCATTCGAGGGGACCTTCTGTTTTTACAAAGAAAAGATTTACAGAGAGGGACGTGTTTTACTTCAGATTGTGATGTAATAAAGTTGACAGATGAATAGAAGATTGTTCTGAGCATTTCTCTCTAGTTCCTTTCGTTTCAGGGGAATCTTGTGAGATGGGAGGGCCCACCTTCTTCACAAGATTCACCCATTAGCTTTATAGTGTGTTAGTGTTATTTCTATTTATGCCTTGATTAAATTCTGTTTTGCTGAAACACTACTTTACTGAACTCTGTTTTGCTGAAACACTACTTTACTAAACTCTGTCTTGCTGAAACTCTGCTTTACCGATTGTTACATTGTTTTCACATGATTCATGCTTGGGTAACTATTAATCATTCTAGTTAGCAATCCTGCTTGGTGAATTCATGAAAGATTGATAGTCAGGGACAGGTGCTGAAGGTTCCTGCTTTACGAATAGGGTCTTGTTCTCTGTTAGAGATAGTTAGCCTTCAGTGCATGTCAATTATTCTAATGATTTCATGAAAGTGTGCAAATCAGAAACAGGTGCTGAAGTTTCCTGCCTAGGAAATATGGTCCTGTTTTCTGTTAAGAGATAGTTAGCTTTCAGTATGTGTGTCAATTATTTCAATTAAGCAATGAGTTCATGAAGTGTGATGATCGGAAACAGGTGCTGAAGATTCCTGCTTTGGGAATAGGGTCATGTTCTCTGGTTACAGAATAGTTGGTCTTTCCTGTTGCAATATCTTGTTGTTATTTTAATGTAATCCAGGATTCTTCAATTAATCATTTCTTTAAACTTTGAGCTCTGCAATAGGTAGGTTGCTTTCCTGTAATTCAAGTTAGAACTTCAGTTTGTTCAAGGAAAAGTGTGATTAATATATTTTTACTACAACTCTAGGTTTCTTTTATGAATGAGCATATATAGTGCGTGGTTACCCTCGAAATAAACAGACTTCCCCAGGTTGACAATTTATGTAGCACTTGATTGTTTAGCAATTATAGTGACCAACATTTTGGCACTGTTGTCGGGGAAGGTAATTATAGATTTCGAAAGCACTTATGATTTTTTAGATACAAAGATTGCATGAGAGGACGCGGAGACCCCAAAGACACTGACCCTACAGGTGGCAGGGGAAGAGAAAGAGGAGGAAGAAAGAATTATATTGACGAGATTATATCAAAGTCTGAATCTGCTTCTCAATGACCAAACACTCGAAAACAAAAATCCCAGCCTTCATCTCAAGCCAACTTTGAAACGGGGAAAGAAGTTTGGAGTCCTGAGACAGTCAAGAAACCAGCAGGAAATATTGAGGACAGAGCAAGTGCAGCAGGGAAATAGACAGAAGAAAACATGGATGAGTACAATGAAGAATTGCATCATGAAGAATATGCAGGTCTTGAAGGAGAGGTAAATGATGAAAACTCTTTCTCCACATTAGGATTTCCTATTGGTGATCTTCCTAGAGGGGTAGCCCCCATGAAGAACATTCCACTCTTAGCACTACCTAACTTTCATGGTTGGTCTTCAGAAGATCCTAATGAATTCCTTTTTGAGTTTGATATATTATGCAGAAGTTATGATTACATTTCCAATGCTCAAAAATTAAAACTATTTCTAGCAACATCAAAAGGAAATGTACTAAGATGGTTCATGAGTCTTGGAGGCCATGTAATCACAACATGGGACCAAATGAAACAGAAATTCCTGAATAAGTACCAGGACTATTGCCGAACAAGAGAAAAAGGGAGGAACTATTTAAGATGATGCAGAAAGAGGATGAAAATCTGGAGGACTTTGTAGAAAGGCTACAATATAATCTACAAAGATCCAGTCACCCCAATGTAAATAAAGATATTCTTAAAACCATATTATTAAAAGGATTAAGGGATGACTGTCTAGATATGATGAATATGCTTGGAAAATGGGACATATCTAAGGAATCATACGATGAAATTGTTAACCTATGTAAAAGATGTTCAAGAGGAGCTTCAAGAAATAGATCAAATAGCAGGGACACCACATTTTCAAGAGTCTAAAAATCAGCCAGTGGGGGAGAAACAAGAGCCGAAATAGGTAATTTACTTGAAGGTTTGAAAACTGAAATGTTAAGCTCTTTTGCCTCACAAATTGACACCCTGCAGATCCAAAAGAAGCAAGCAGAAACAAAAGCAACCCTGTCCATCTTTTGTTCTAAATGCAGAGACAAGCACCCACGAAGGGAATGTCCATTGGACAAAAAGCCAATCTGCACCATCTGTGATAAAGATCATGAGACTCAATAGTGTCCTTCTCTACTAGGGATCAAAGCAACATTACAACCAACTGATGAAGAAGATGAAGTTGTCTATCTGTTGACACAGAGAAGACAATGGCAACCGTGGGGACAATGTATGAATCCTAACATGCCATTTACATCTTCTAATCGTTGGAATAACTATCCTTCTTTCAATCAAATGAGTTACCCTCCCTATAATCAAATGCAATATCTGAATCAAACGAATTACCCACCCATGCAACAAACTAACCCACCGTTTGTTGATCCGTCAATGTGGACTCCTTGGCTTCCACAACAACAACAACCCTATCAAAACCAATGGAATCCAAATTGGAGAGGAGAAAAAATCCCCTTTCCAAATCAATTACCTAAATCACAATTTCTACAACCACTCTCCTTACCAGAAGGTACCCCACCAAACAATCAAATGATGAGACCCCAACTACCTGTACAACCTAACCCTAACCCCAATAATAAAGCTGTGTAGTGCATTGATATTCATAACTAGCCTACATTTTCTCTTCTCCCTGCACAATGCAACGATATTCATCTACGATCTAGGAGAATAGTAGAACCCATCATAACTGATGTTACCTCTTATGATAAAGAGGAAACAAAAGAGCATGATATACCTGAAGAGGTACAATCATCCTCTAACAATGCTGCTGAAACAACAAAACCACCATTTCCTGAGCGTTTAGCTTTGACTAAAACGCCTGAGCCACCAGCTTTCAATCTTCTAGGGGAATTACAAAGTCTTTATGTCAAAATTCCTCTACTACAAGCACTCCGAGATGTACCAATCTATGCCAGGACAATGCGAGACATTTGTGTTAAGAAGCCTGGTAGGAAAATTAAGGATCCCCTCACAGTCCATGTTATGGGAGACTTGTCTTCACTAATGTCAGGTAAAGCCCCCCCAGCTAAATATGGTGATCCCGGCCACCCTACCGTCTCAGTACAAATTGGAAAAATGATAATCCCTCGAGTCCTGGTAGACTTAGGTGCCACTATCAATATTATGACTCTAGAAACCTCACAATTGTTACAATTGCAAAATGAAACTAGAGACACCCCAACTATCCTAGAATTAGTTGACCGATCCACAATTAAACCGGAGGGAGTCATTGAAGACCTAATTATCTCAGTGGAATCCTGGAATTATCCAGCTGACTTTGTGGTACTACAACCTAAAACAAAGTTGGGGGGCCACCCTCTAATTTTGGTCAGGCCTTGGCTAGCCACAACAAATGCTTTTATCAGCTGTAGATCAGGTTCAATGACAATTTCCAACGGTTACGAAACTAAACAGCTTACCCTCTACCCTCACGCCATACCCCTGATTAATAATGATAATTTTGTATGGGTAGACTTCGATGATCAACTTACTCAACCCATATTGACTATCGGACAAGCTCTAAGCCTTAAAGACAACACTAAGGATGAAGTAATTAATAATTTTATGTGTGAACCCTCCTCCGTGACTCCAGAAACTCACAACCAGCTAGCTGCAATGTTGGAGTTAGATAATCAGGAAAACCTTAACTCTAAAAACCCACCTCAAACCTCTGCCACCATCTCTTCTAAAAGCATACCAGTAGAAATTGAACCTGGCAAAACACTGAACATAAACCCTAACCTAACAGATGCTGATACACAACAATTAATGAAGTTACTTCTGGAAAATAAAGAAGCATTCACATGGGACTATACAGATATGAAAGGAATCTCTCCCGAATTATGTACTCATAGAATATATATTAAGGAAGATTGTCAACCGATCTGCCAATCTCAACGACGAATGAACCCTAATTTGAGAGAAATCCTTAAAGAAGAACTTCAAAAATTGCTTGATGCAGGGTTTATCTATCCTATATCAGACAATGAATGGGTTTCCCCGTTGGTAATAGTTCCTAAGAAAAATGGGAAATGGAGAGTATGTGTGGATTATAGAGCCTTAAATAAAGCTACTCAAAAAGACGACTTTCCATTACCATTCATTGATTAGGTGTTAGACAGTTTGTCAGGGAAGAATTTTTTCTCATTTTTAGATGGTTTCAGTGGGTATAACTAGATCAAAATTGCACCCCAAGATCAAGATAAAACCACTTTTACTAGCCCCTAGGGAACCTTTGCCTATAGAGTTCTCCCATTTAGACTACATAATGCACCAACAACCTTCCAAAGAGGAGTTATAGGAATCGTTTCTGATATGCTTAATGACTCTATGGAAATTTTTATGGATGAGTTTACTCCTTATGGTGTTTCTTTTTCAGGAAGCACTACAAAACCTTGAGAAAGTTCTTAAACGATGCATACAAGCCCAACTCTCCTTAAGTATAGAAAAATGTCATATGATGATGAGTGAAGGAATAATGCTTGGAAATTTTATCTCATCTCAAGGAATTCAGGTAGACCCATCCAAGATACAAGTCATTAAGGATCTCCCTACTCCCAAAACCCAAACGGAGGTAAGAAGTTTTCTAGGACATGCTGGATACTACAAAAGATTTATCAATTTTTTTTCCAAAATAGCTTCTCCCCTGTTTGTTTTACTGATGAAAAATGCTGAATTCAAATGGACTAATTCTTTCCAGGAAGAATTTAATACACTTAAACATCAGTTATCTACAACTCCTATTCTTAGAGGACCTGATTGGACACTTCCCTTTCATACATCCTCTGATGCTTCAGATACTGCAATAGGAGCTGTCTTGGGACAATAAGAAAATCATCTCCCTTATGCTATTTATTTCATCAGCAAGAATATGACACCTGCTGAACTCAATTATACAGTTACCGAAAAGAAATTCTTAGCAATTATCTATGCTATTAATAAATTTAGACATTACATCACTGGCTACTCTACTCTTGTCCATACTGATCACTCAACTATCAAATACCTAATGAACAAACCTATCGCAAATGCTCGAGTCACCAGATGGTTACTATTATTGCAAGAATTTGATATTACAATTATAGATAGACCAGGAAAAGAAAATGTAGTTGCTGATTTCCTTTCTTGGTTGACACCTGATGATGATACCCCAGTAGATGATTCCTTTCCTGATGAATATCTATTTGCAGTTTCTGCTCACTCACCTTGGTATGCAGACATCGCTAACTACTTGGTTGCAGGGAAGTTACCACCACACCTATCCTACCGAGATAAAAGAAGAATCATTCAACAAAGTGCTCGGTATAGTTGGATAAGTGGGTGTCTTTTCCATACAGGACCTGATCAAGAAATCCGAAGGTGCATTAGAGAAGATGAGGTTTATGATCGACTAAAAGCTTGTCATGATGACCCTTGTGGAGGGAATTTTTCTGATAAGAGAACAACACATAAAATTCTCAGGATGGGGTACTATTGGCCCTCACTTTTCAAAGATGCAAAGAAATATGTTCGAGCCTGTGATAGATGCCAAAGAGTGGGCCAACCTAATCATAGAGATGAAATGCCATTAAACCCCCAGATAGTACTTGAACCATTTGAAAGATGGGCCTTAGACTTTGTAGGACCCATTAACCCCCCATCCAATCAAAAAGTTTACATAGTGGTCTGCACAGACTATATAACTAAATGGGTGGAAGCTAAAGCACTCCACAGAGCGACCGAAGAAGCAGTTATAGATTTCTTATTTGAAGACATCTTCATCAAATTTGGAGTGCCAAGAGAATTAGTTACAGATGGAGGACCTCCTTTCACTTCTCATGGTTTTAAAGCCACCCTTCAAAAATATCATATTCAACATAGAATGACTACAGCATACCACCCCTAAGCCAATGGACAAGTGGAAAGCACAAATAAAGTAATAGAAGCCATTCTCACAAAAATAGTGAAGGAAAACATAAAGGACTGGTCTCACAGGCTCCCTGAAGCATTATGGGCCTATAGAACTACCTGAAGAAATACTACAGGATTCTCTCCCTATGAATTAGTCTATGGAAAGAGTGTTATCTTTCCTGTTGAATTTGAAATCAAAACCTTAAGGACTGCTTTAGCTGTCAACCTTGATTTGACTGATGCACAGACAACCAGGTTGCAGCAGCTTAATGAATTGGATGAGAAAAGACTAGATGCCATTCATCAGACAACTATGGTTCAACATCAAAGATAAAAATGGCATGACAAAACTATCAAGCATAAGCAGTTCCAAAAAGGTAATTGGGCCCTACTGTATGATTCTCGGTTCAAAGAATTTCAAGGGAAACTATGAACAAGATGGCTTGGACCCTACAAAGTAGATACTGTTTTCCCTAATGGAACAGTAAGGCTCCTCACAATCGATGACTCTAAAACACCGCTACTTGTAAAGGGTCATCAACTCCGACTGTACCAGCGCCCTATTTCCAAAGAAGATTTTAAGGCCACATGTGTGGCAGATTCTCAGTACCTCTTTTTAGAGGGGATCCTATGCCTCATTGCAATTAATTATTTTTAAGTTAATTTCTTTAGTATTAGATTAGATTTCATTTACTAATAATCCTTGTCAAGAAATACCATGTTACAATCAATTTTTGTAGATTCCTGATCAAAGCACAGGCCCACTAAGAAAGGATGATCCTACTTCAAGGAGAGGCAAACTTTCTCATTGTTGAAACACCACTGTTCAACAACTCTTTTCTCTTTATTCATTGCTGAAACACCACTGTTCAACAATATTTCACCATTTTCTTCATTGCTGAAACACCATTGTTCAACAATCTTTCACCATTTTCCCCCACTGCTGAGACACCACTGTTCAACAATCTTTCACCATTTTCCCCCATTGCTGAAGCACCACTGTCACCAACCTCACACCATTTTCCCCCATCACTATTCAACAACCTTTCACCATTTTCCCCACTGCTAAAACACCACTGTCAACAACCTTTCTTCATTTTCCCATTGCCACGGTTCCGCAATTCTTCACATTTGCCCATTGCCGAAACACTACTATTCAACAATTCTTTACATTTCCCCATTGACGAAACAACACTATCCAAAAATTGTTTCTCCCTTCTTTTTATTTCTGAAACACCACCTCCTCGGCAGTATTCTGCAACATCACTTTTCAACAAACATTTCTCTGTTCTTCCTATGGCTGAAACACCAACTTTTCGGCATTTTCTGTCAATAAGATTTTGCGCTCTCATACCACATTTTTTCCTTCCAGTCAACAAATCCTTGATACAATTCATCTAACAAATCAAAAGTCTCTGCCATGGCCACTGCAGAACTATTACAGACATGCATTATACTTTGTTTAAGTACGAATCAAAAGGTAAAGACGAGGTATGTAAATTCTATGTATTACAGTTAAGCTATAGTTAATGAGAAGATTCCAAATCATTATTACCACTCGTGTAAAATCATTATTAGCCGCACTTGAATGGGGGGGGGGGAGGAAATATCAAACTTTTTACCATCATTTCACACAAATTAACCACCACCATTCCTATTTACCATCCTTTCGGTTGTTTCACCACCATTTGCATGCCTTCACTCGAAAAATTTACTCTGCACAGAAGCTGTTACTCGACTCTTTGACAGTGTATTTTTGCTGAGATGTTAGCTATGGGAGGCTTTGTTATACGGTACGAACCCGCCACGACAACCCTGTTAGAACTGTATCCAGAAGCCTATCAAATTTTTCTGCAGGCAGGATGGCTCGGTTATTTTTAGAGGCTCCAAGGGTATGATCAACAACAGGTTCTCCAATTTTCTCAAAATATCCAAGAAGACCATTCCATTGTTCAAGGGGTTCAGATTTTAGTTACAGAAGAGGATATAGCGTAGGTTTCAGGTCTCCCTACCAATGGCCTTCGCTTGTTTAGCCGCAAACATATCATCCTGAATGCCCAGCAGGATTTCCTCTTACCAGGGGAACAAATTGAACCTAAAGGTCGGGGTGTCCGACTCAGCTCGTTGCTGCCTCCATGGCCAGAAGTTGCAAAATTCATCAAACATTACCTTACCTATGAAGGCCAGTACCAGGTAGTCTACCAACACGATTTTGTCCTGTTGTCTCATTTATGGCATAATAGATTGGTGAACATTCCCTATTATTTTCTCGGTTGTCTTAAAAATATGTCGCACTACTGTAAATAGGATAAAGGTCCCGCCCTTTCACTCACCCATCACCGTCTCATTCAACTGCTTATCCAAAAAGGTTTTTCCCAACAAAATCATCCACTAAACAACCCACCTATAGATCCCCAAGAAGCCGCTGAAATTCCTAAAAATCTTCAGGAACAACAACCACAAAACCCTCCAGACTTTCCAGAAATAGCTAACAGTCCGCCCACAGACCCAATCAGTCCAATTAACCCCCCTACCATACCAAGCCCACCCCACACTTTACCAGAATCATCCACTCCTTCCCTTCATATTCTTAGCGATGATTATGAACCAGACAATTCTCCCTGTCCCATCATTGAGGAAAAATCCCCAAGTAAACGAAAGAAAATTCCTTTCTTTTTGCCCTTTTTACAAAGAAAACGAACAAGGGCCTCAACAAGGGCAGCCACTACTGCCACTGCCCTAGACCCCCAACCCATCCAACTAATACCCCACACACCTCTAACCTCCCAAATGCCAGAATCTTTGCCTATTCCACCCACGGGAACTGAAACACAAGAACCAAATGCCCAGGGTGTTGCGACATCATCCGTTTCAAATCAAGTAGCTGAAACACAAGAACCAACTACTCATTCAGTAGCTGAAACACAAGAACCATCTACCCATTTAGTAGCTAAAACACAAGAACCAACTACTCATTCAGTGGCTGAAACACAAGAACCAGCCATAGCTGCCACACAAGAACCAGCTACAACTGAAACACAAGAACCAACTGCTGATATTGATACTGAGATACAGGAATCAGAGGTCCAGGGTGCTACAACATTACTTTCCTTACATCAAGAAGCTGAAACAAAAGAAGCAGCTGCTAATCCTGTAGCTACTCCACAAGAACCAACTAGTGCGGCTGTGACTGCTACACAAGAACTAGTCACTCCTCAACCAAAACCAACAATGGCCTCTGTCTTACAAGAAAATGAGTTCCTAAAATCTAAACTAGAAGTCTACAAGCAAGAGCTAGCCACAGCAAAGGAAGCCTATGAGAAGGAACTTAATTTGTACACCCTATCTCGCATAGCGACCATGTCAGAAGGAACTACAACAGAGAATCCGTGTAGAGAATATATGTGCTGTCAATGTGGGGACATCTACTATCAAGCAGGCTACAAAGTAATTCAAATCACAATGCCAGGAGCTCCCCCTGCTCCTTCAACTTTTGCAGTAAAAAAATAACACCCTACTTTTACACAAGAACCAGCAGGACCTTCCAAAATTAAGATTGAGCCTTGGCCTGCAACAAATGTCGAATCTGAAACCCCTGCTTTTGTTAATAAAGCTGTACAAACATTGCCTATTGAGGAATCTGCCCCTCCTAGCCAGATTAATACCCACATATTTGTGGAACAGACCACTCAGACCCATCCTCAGCCTACTACTTGCAACGCTGAGAGACAAACTCAACCATGGGATGAGCAGACAATAATAGAACAAAGAGAAAAAAGACAGATTGCAAATCAGAAACAAAACAAAGAGCTAAAAGACAGATTGCTCCTGATATTTGACTTGGCACAAAAGCTATTGGCTGCAAGGAAACCATCCTGTAATTACTCTCTGTTCCTAATGGAATGAATTACATGGTTTCAGATCAAATCAGTCAAAGAAGGTAGACCCCATGCAGTATTAAATCCAACAGATTTTATTAAAACCTTTGTAGAAGCCTCTGTTATGGATCAACACCTCCTCTGCGAGGCATATTTTCATAATGAGGCCATCCTTGAGAACAGACAGCCCAACCTTAACCCTCTTGTCAGTGACATCCAGATTCCGGCACTCACCTCCTTCCTTAACAATCAGATCATATGGCAGGATGACTTCCTAGCTTCCAAGCAAAATGAGGATAACCGCCTTCTCTGGATAAGGCTAGAGCCACAAAATGCTGCCACCTTTGTTACATAATATTATCAGTTTTTAAAGAAACCTGGGATGACTGAACACATCCAAAAATTACAGACATCAGTGTTTCAGGAGTGTCAACATTTCATTAAATCAACAGAGATTGCTTCCCTCCAGGCAAATAACATGTTTTGGCAACAATCTACTGAGAAAAGATAGGAACACAATCCTTTTAGCCCCACTAATCTTGAGATAGCAATTTCTAGGGTACCTAGATACATCAAGTGTGTTCAGCAATGTGCTGAAAGCTAGATAGGGTACCAGTTTCATTTTCCTATCCTTTGGATGCCAGCTGAGAAATATCAAGTCCATTATAAGTTGCCCAAAAAGGCTGAAACAACAACTTGGCAAAGGTTACAACGTGTTCAAGGTTTCAAAGCTCCAACAGACATCACCTTCCACAACTATTGCTTGAGTAACTTGCACGCTCAGAGTCTGAATACCGACTCATATTATCTGATTCAGAGTGAAGTTTCCTGAGGACATGCAACATTTTAAGTTGGGGGGGATGTTAGAAGCATACAATGTACCTTTTTGCCCACACTTTTTGCCACCATTACACTCTTGTTTCACTCACATTTAAACTCATATTATCACTTTACCCTACCTTTCCAAAGGTATACAACGTCTTTTCTCTTTACTATATGTTTAATATGTTTTGCATATAATTTTACATTACTCTCGTACTTAACCATTGATCAGAAATGTATAAGTTCTGAAACAATTTGAACTGTAGATTAGCATTAAGGCCTGTTGCTGAAACATGCAAACCCTGTGGCTGAAAAAACAACTCACAGAAGTTGTTACACTCTTCATGGTCTACAATGATGAAACAACAACTCATACAGAAGAAGTTGTTACATAGTCCATGGTCAACGATGCTGAAACAAAAAAGAAGCTGTTACACAGTCTGTGGTCAACGATGCTGAAACAACAACTCACACAGATTGAATACAACAACCACACCTTGAGCTAGCATTAACCATCGTTGCTGCATGAGACCAAGTTGCCGAAATAGTCAGAACGCAAATCCCATGGCTGAAACAACCCGTGATTTTTGGTGCCGAAACAACATACAACAACAGTAACAAGAAGACAAATAAAGAAGCTATTGCTCCAGCCGCAACAACAACACCTCACTCAACACTTGTAATAGCATTCTGTTACGGGAGATTAGGATATCCTATTCCAGTTTAGAAAGTCGATTTGACTAAGAATAGGACTCAGATGTACACCTATAATGATCAAATTGTATCAAAGGGATTCTCCTCTTTAAATAAGAGGAAATCATCATTCGAGGGGACCTTCTATTTTTACAAAGAAAGGATTTACAGAGAGGGACGTGTTTTACTTCAGATTGTAATGTAACACAGTTGACAGATGAATAGAAGATTGTTCTGAGCATTTCTCTCTAGTTCCTTTCATTTCAGGGGAATCTTGTGAGAAGGGAGGGCCCACTTTCTTCACAAGATTCACCCATCAGCTTTATAGTGTGTTAGTGTTATTTCTGTTTATGCCTTGATTAAATTTTGTTTTGCTGAAACACTACTTTACTGAACTCTGTTTTGCTGAAACACTACTTTACTGAACTCTGTCTTGCTGAAACTCTGCTTTACCGATTGTTACATTGTTTTCACATGATTCATTCTTGGGTAACTATTAATCATTCTAGTTAGCAATCCTACTTGGTGAATTCATGAAATCTTGATAGTCAGGGATAGGTGTTGAAGGTTCCTGCTTCAAGAATAGGGTCCTGTTCTCTATTAGAGATAGTTAGCCTTCAGTGCATGTCAATTATTTTAATGAGTTCATGAAAGTGTGCAAATCAGAAACAGGTGCTGAAGTTTCCTGCCTAGGAAATAGGGTCATGTTCTCTGTTAAGAGATAGTTAGCTTTTAGTATGTGTGTCAATTATTTCAGTTAAGCAATGAGTTCATGAAGTGTGATGATCGAAAACAGGTGCTGAAGATTCCTGCTTTGGGAATAGGGTCCTGTTCTCTGGTTACAGAATAGTTGGTCTTTCCTGTTGCAGTATCTTGTTGTTATTTTAATGTAATCCAGGATTCTTCAATTAATCATTTCTTTAAACTTTGAGCTCTGCAATAGGTAGGTTGCTTTCCTATAATTCAAGTTAGAACTTCAGTTTGTTCAAGGCAAAGTATGATTAATATATTTTTACTACAACTCTAGGTTGCTTTTGAGATTGAGCATATATAGTGCATGGTTACCTTTGAAATAAACAGACTTCTCTGGGTTGACAATTTATGTAGCAGTTGATTGTTTAGAAATTATAGTGACCAACACGTGTGTGTCGAAGTAGAGGTAGTTGATTCTCCCCTCAACTATAACCTCTTGTTAGGACGAAGTTGGACTTATGCTATGCAAGCTGTGGTTGCTACAATTTTTCGGGTCTTGTTGTTTCCACACGAGGGCTGGATAGTGACCATCGATCAATTGTCTTTCTCCAGACCTAGCCCAGCTTTGGGGGCATCCACAGTCCCGATGACTGATAATCCTCAACCAGGTGGCGTCAACGTAGAGTTGGTTTGTGCCCATCCTTGATGGGTACCTTCGATTATCCACCTCATCACGACAATATCAAATTTATATCCAATCAAAATAAGGTTGAGTTTTTTCAAGTTTTGTCATTCCGCATGACTTACTTTGAGGATCCATGGATACTTCCTTCCCCATCGGACACGATGGATGAAACAAGGCACCCAGGCATGTCCATGCCCTTGTCTGTCGCTGAAGTAGCGTATTCTTTAGTCCAGCAAGCTTCAACTAACCCTGATCTGACTCCTACACAAGAGTTAGATCCACTTCTAGAGCCTGTTTGGGCTCAGGGTTCTCTCGCTCACATTGATTCGTTAGACTTAGTCTTGCCTTCTGATGAAGCAGTAATCGAAGCAATGACTAGTCCATACAAACCTTGGGAAGATGTTCATCACAGATCATATTTTCTCCCAGAGTTAAGTCGAATCGAAGCAGGAGAATTCACCATGACCATGATGGGAGATCAGTCGTGTCCTATTAATCTCTTAGATACACATGAAATTTATGCTGAGGGCAATATGGAAACTATCACTAAAACTATACCAATCAACATCTCCTAAAACTATGGTGTCGTGGAAATCATCTTCGTCGAAGCGGATTGCTCCCCTGAAGAGATTCAAATCTATACGGATATTTTCAAAGAATTCCGTGACGTTTTTGCCTGGTCTTATGAGGAAATGCTAGGCATCAATCCAAAAATAGTTGAACATGAAATCACAACTTATCCTGATGCCAAGGCTGTTCGACAGAAGCTTCATCCAGTTAATCCTAAGAAAGCAGCAACCATCAAGATTGAGGCTGAGAAATTGCTAAAGGCAGGTTTTATCTATCCTATCCATTTGACCCAATGGGTGTCAAATCCTGTGCCAGTCAATAAAAAACAAGGCACGATTCGTGTGTGTACCGACTTCCGTGATTTGAACAAGGCATGTCTTAAAGATAATTTTTCAACACCATTCATCGACCAGATCATTGATGAATGTGCTAGTTGTGAAGCCTTTTCTTTCATGGACGTTTTTTCGGGATATAATCAAATCCAAATCAAACCTGAAGACCAACACAAAATGACATTCATTTGTCCATGGGGTACATTAGCATATCGTAAGATGCCTTTTGGTCTTAAAAATGCTGGAGCCACATTCCAGTGGGCCATGTCTTTTGCTTTTCATGATCTCAAGCATAGAGTCGAGGCATACCTAGATGATTTAGCATCACGATCTCGCAAGAGAACGGATCATCCCACACACCTTAGACTAATCTTCGAACGCTGTCGCTACTTTAGGATTCGCTTGGATCCAAACAAGTACAGCTTCTGCGTAACGTCAGGACTCTTGTTAGGTTTCATCGTATCAACAACAAGGATCATGGTTGATCCTCTCAAGGTGGAGGCAATAATCCAGTTGCCCCCCCATGCACAATCCTTCAACTTCATGGTCTACAAGGCAAGGTGAACTTTTTACGACGCTTCATCGCCAACTATGCCGAAATCACCAAGGGCTTTATGCGCTTACTGAAGAAAGAAATTCCTTTTTACTAGGACGATGCCACTCAATTATCTTTCAATGCATTAAAACATGCCCTCACAACTGCCCCTCTGCTACGACCACCTAACTATAACAATTTTTTTTTATTATATCTGGCTGTCGTAGAGTCAACCATTGGCATGGTTTTAGTTCAGGACGATGATTTTTTCTCAGAATACATGATCTATTACCTGAGCCAAGGCTTCGTAGGACCGGAACTCAATTATTCTAATATCAAAAAACTTGCTTTGGAAGAAGTTCATGCTGTTCAACGGTTCCGTCATTATGTTCTGTTTCGCAAGACCACCATCATTGCTGTCGTGAATCCATTCCAGTACATGTTGACACGATGGTTAATAGGCGAAAACATCAGTAGATGGATACTCATCCTCTAGGAGTTTGACTTAGACTTCGTTTCAGCAAATTCCAAAAAGTCATTGGTCTTCGCAAAGCTTATTTCGGAACTTTCAATTGAGTCAAGTGACGTTGTGCCTGAAGAATCGCCTATCTGGGGAGATATGTTTTTGATCACATATTCAGATCCCTAGTACGGAGATATACTTATCTATCTCTAGACTTTGAAGTGCCCCACTTCTTCTTCTCGTGATGAGCGTCGACGTATATGCCATTAGGCTAAGAATTATCTCATACTCAATGATACGTTGTATCAGAGAGGTGTAGACTGCATTTTACATCACTGTCTCACACATGAGGAAGAAGTCATAGTGCTCAATGATTTCCATACCGGAGCTTGTGGAGATCATCTGTCTGGGTTGGCAACAGCCCAAAAGATTCTACGAGCAGGTTACTTCTGGCCGACACTTATCAAATATTGTATGGAATCAATCAAGAAGTGCCATCCGTGCCAAATCTTCTCTCGGAAGATGAGGGCACATCCCGCTCCCATGTTTTCTATCATCACAGTTGGTCCCTTCACCAAATGGGGGATTGATTACACTACTTGCAACCCCCCTTTAGCAAGGGGGCACCGCTATATCATCGTAGCTGTCGACTACTTCACTAAGTGGGTCGAAGCTATGCTAATGTTTAAAGATGATCGAGAGACTGCAACTCTCTTTTTATTCAACCATATCATAGCAAGGTTCAACGTCCCGAGAGAGATTGTTACTGACCATGGCAGTCACTTTCAGAACCAAATGATGACCGAATTAACATCAAAGCTTGGGTTACGGCAAGAGCATTCATCACCCTACTACCCCCAAGCCAATGGGTAGGTGGAAGCTGTAAACAAAATTCTTAAGACTATGCTACAACGAACTATCAACTCAGCCAAGTCAAATTGGCATTTGATGTTATACTCAACATTATGGGCTTACCAAACATCTGTTAAGACTGCAACTGGTTTCTCACCTTTTCAACTCGTTTACAGGCTGGAGGCAGTCTTGCCCATCGAATGTCAGATCCCATCTCTAAAATTGGTAGTACAATTATTGCCAGACACTTCTCCACTTGAAGAATGGTTAGTACACCTTGAGAACCGTCGTGATGCGGCCCTGGCCAACGAGGTTCACAAACATATGGTCAAGTGTCAGTATGATAGGTCCATTCATCCTTGGATTTTCTTTGAAGGTGACCTTGTCTTGGTCTATGACCAAGATAAGGACCCCTTGGGGGTAGGAAAATTCAAACCCATGTGGTTCAGACCTTTCATCATAAAAGAAGTATTAAAAAAGGGTTCTTATCGTCTGGTTGATTTTGAAGGGAATGCTTTAGCGGAGCCTAGAAATGGGCTCTACCTCAAGAAGTAGTACTCATAGGTAGGTCACCATGGGTAACTTTTTGTAACATATGTATAGTCTTTGTACTATTACTTTTTAGTTTCTTTTAAGTGTTATGGACGTGTCATTGATGTTATCTTTCATCAATATGGCGGATCTCAAGTGATTCCGAGGTGTTCGTTGGGTATGCAGACGGTGCTAGTCGGCACACTCGGAGGCTTGCCTCCGCAGCTTGGGTAATCTTTACACCTTAGGGCTAGTTGTTATCTTCCGGAGGTATATGCTTAGGTGACACCACAAATAATGTCGTCGAGTATAGTGCAGTTATTGAGTTGCTTCATGACGCCTTGTCAATGGGTATCTCTCATCTCCAGGTCTATCTCGACGCTCAACTGGTTGTGTCTCAGCTAAATAGAATATACCGGGTTCATGATCCAACCTTACACCAATTATTCCTTAGGGTACGTCTCTTAGAATGAAACTTTGATTATATTACATATTTTCATGTTCCTAGGAGATTAAACCAAATTACAGATAATCTAGCTAATCAAATTTTAGATTGGCATCTTGCACACATATGAAAGAACATTGACATAAGCATGTAAATACATTTTTTTACACATGACCCATAAGACACAAAAGATAAAAAAAAACCATATATAACATCGTAAAGTAACCAGAGTACATAGATGGATGCAAGCATCTCAAAAATAGGACCAATAACGAGTCACATGGCTTATGCCCTCTAAAAATATATACAAGTAGTGCTCGTGGCACATAAAAAGTGTAAATAGGTTCAGGGCCTATGGGCCCTATTATATTGGTCCACAGCATGGGCTAAATGCCTAAACAATCGAACCCACGTCCAAGGTGCCCCCACTACATGAGGCTACATGGATGGTGGAAGGTCCTCTATCTTTACCATTGGGACTATGCGAGTGAGTGCAGTGAAGTTATGCTCAACTCATCTAAGTACCGTCTAAGCCTCCCCGCCTGGGAGGTTTCCTTCTACTGCTGGTCCCCCAACGGCGACATCTACGACTTCTGGCCGAGGACGATGCCTGTTTCGTGCAAACTTGATAGATCACACTGGTCCCACATCTACATGCAACAAATGTATATCCGTCAAATACTCTGGCATATAAAAAATTGATATTTATATAACAAAAATGACATAAAAATTACATATACAACAAAAAAACTATAAAGGTGGAGACTTACCCATCTCCCCTCGCTCCTCACTAGGAGGCACGGGTATCTCAAGATCTCTAGAAAAGTCTATCCTTGCATATGGGTAATCCTCGATCACAGGGATATGTCATGATAGCCATGCAAAAAATTCATCGTCGAAGGACTCATTGGTCCTTCCACCACCTTGTCGCGGCAGTAATACTGCCCATATACATATAGCAGGAAAAGAGGCCTGATGTCCTCGTACCACTTCCCGAGGACTAAAACTCGGAACTCTCAAAAAAGAATGAACACAAAATCATCCCAAACCTGAAGTTTCTCTGTGTTTGCTGTCGACAATCTATCAATTTCCTCTTCATACACTCCAGTAGTTTGGTACTCCAGACAAAAATCTATGCATTCAAGAACTGGATAGCATAGTTCATCCGTGCGCGAGATGCTTGATGCAGGGCCACTGAACCGGTAATCCGCCCAATAAGAAATAATACCACTTGCAGCGATAGGTCAATGATCTTACTGATGGGCACCTGGGAGCTCAAATGGTTCATCCCAGCCTCACAGTGCAAGGCTATCAGTTCTGAAATGTTAAGCGGCCTCGCAGGAAACATCTTGAAATTGACTGGTTCCCCTCTCCTTGAGAGGCAAGTCAAAAAGTAGATATCCTCGGTGGTGGGCACCGGTGATTGCCCCTCTAGCACGAAGGCCTCTGCATCAAGGTGCCAGTAGTCAATCAAGGCGTTCATCAGCCTTGGTTGTGCTCACATAAATGGACATAGGAAGAACTTAAGCAAACCACATTTCATCAATGCGGCCACGATATTCAGATCTCCCGCAACCAACTCACTAATTGCTTCATGCTCCCTTTCCCTCTAGTGGACATAGATCCTACCAAAACAACCAAGTTCAGGAGGGTCAGTGACTGCTCTTTAGTTCTTTTTTTTCTATAAAAGGGGGTCCACGCGTGCTGTCTAGGCGACAGTCACATGTACATGTGGGCAGGCTTTACTCTGTCCGAGTGTACATGTGGCCTGTCCAGAGATAGCCCGTGTGGACCTAGGGCTGACCTTTTAAAGGTTGATGCCCACGCCCACCCAAAAAATGAAATCAAAAGAAAAATTAAAGAATTGAATAGCTAGATACGGGAGTTTGTACTTACTTGGTCCAAGCGGAAGTTCGTTTCGTCCACTGTAGCTCCCAGAATCACTATTTTCATCAAAGGGGGTCTTTTGGCTCCAGAGTCAATTTCCAAATCAGTAATGGTGATAATGAGCTGCCAGCTTCTATTTCTAGACTTTTTGGCCTCTTTTTGTCACTTTTTTGGCCTCCCTTATCAGTTTCTTTATACCAAAAGCCATTTAGAGTGATTCAAGAGTTATATGGGAGGGATTTGATCGGGTATTGGGACACTTTTTTGAGTTTTGAGAAAATTTTGACGATCCATGAAATTTTTTCCAAGAATCAACTTGAGCATATAGGTTAGGTTACTACCCCGACTTTTGTGTCTCGTCGTCTTTTTCCTCTGCCATAGGATCGATCCCATCAGGTTATGACACAGAACCATCATATCTGCTTTAGAAGTGTCGCAACTTGGCGGTAGAGCTTACTAGAACATGGATGCCCTAGGTAGGTCCTGGTTGCATTATGGTGTCCATGCCGTCTCCAACACACTGTAGGCTCGAGAGTCCTTATAGTCTTTCCTGAATATGAGTTTGAGCCTCATTTGCATGATTCTTCTTCACTCTTGACCTCACCCTCAGGACTCCCAAAAAACAACGGGTTTCGTTTTAAGCCCTTTTTCAGACCCTCTAAACATGAAAAGATTGTCGAGTGATCTTTTTGCCTTTCACGCTCGTTAAACTAAAATTTGAAGTCACGTCTATCCGGTGGTAGTTTACCCCTTTTTCAGTCCGGACGGTCAACTGTACGAACAAAGGTATACTCTATGGAACTCTCGTTGTTTAGAAGAGTACTCTCATGTATAATTTTATCCCTTTTTCGGGCCTGAGGGACTAATCTTACGAAAAAGAAACCCCCACAGAGTCCATAGTTAAGCTCTTTTCAGACTCCCTAAAATTGAAAAGATCGCCGAGTGACCTTATTCTTTCACACTCGTTAAATTGGTCCAGAAGAATATTCCCGACAGAGTCCATAGTTAAGATTTTTTCAGACTCCTTAAAAATGAAAAAATGGTCGAGTGATCTTGTCTTTATCACACTCATTAAAATGGTTTTGAATAAGACGTCTTGTCGGTGCTAGTTTACCCCTTTTTCGAACCTACTAGACTATATTCGAGAAAGGTACCCCAATGGAGTCTCCTTTCATATTTTTCAGACTCTCTAAATATGAAAAACCACCGAGCTTACCTTCTCTAGGCTCGTTAAACTTACATCGAAGGACGTTACCATTGTGTGTTTTGTTAACCACGTTTGCATACCTTATACGCCAGCCTTGTAATTGTTTTCTTCTGCATCTAAACACCTTTGGCCCCCAGAGGATTTTTCCCGAGTATCATTCTACTAGAACATCAGTCTTTTCCTTGCGCCCTAAGCTTGTATGTTTGCAACACTCGTTCCTCCTTTGTAGCGTAATATTCCTTTATTCTTTTTCCACAATTATTGAAAAGAACAAAAAAATCAAATATACCCCAAAAAGAGGAAGGGAAAAGTATTTTTTTTATTGGAAGCATAATGAGTCGCCCTTGGATAAAGCACATCTGTCTGTTTGTTCATCACACTATGGGATGTAGTACGACCTTAGGAAGATTTTCTCGCTATATAGAGTTGTGTTCTCCACCGTTTGGTTATCCTTCCAAACATATGGAGAGTTTGCATTGCCTCTTACTTCGTAGACTTATGATTAACATATGTGTTGCCTAAGTCTCATCATTTGTCGTGCTATTGTCTAAGGGAAGTTTGTCACTAAGCCTGAGTCAACCCCTCTGCAATATGTCTCTTGTCCTCATGCCCGACCATCCTAAACATCCAATCAAGTCCTTGTTCGAAATCACTGAAGCCTTTAGTCTGATCATCAAGATTATCAAGTCCATGACCGACGAGCCATCGAAGAACTCTGGGTAGTGCAGTCGTATTCTCATATTACACTCCTACCCATGTTTTCAATATTTTGAAGTTGTTGCTCGAGCTCTAAAGATGTCATCTCCAGCCATCAGGCCAAATCAACTTCTTGAAGATGGATACTCCATATGTATATCTTTCTGATTTTGAGATGTAGCTCCACTGTGTATTGTTCGTGGCTACTCTTTGTAGTTATTTGACATGGATCTACAGTTTATTTGATTGGTAGACATGATTCTATTTTATCCCGAGCATGGGTATGCCCACCTCAGTGAGACATTTGTTATTTTGCAGACGACACCTCCCTGTTCCTATTCCTTGGGCTCAATCGTTCGGCACATCAGTAAAGATTGGTAATGTATTTCGGCCATCAGATGCTCTTATGACCTCACAAATTAGGGGGCATATGTTATAACCCTAAATTGCATCACACATGCTTACCTGGCATCAGGATAACTCATATCCCTTCTTTGCCAAAGAACTGTTGAACAACTCTTTCAAAATCCTATTTTATAAAGGCCCACACGCCCTAATTCATTACTGCACGCATGTACACGCTGGCTGACCCAAAACAACCCGTGTGGACCGAAAAAATCATGAAGAAAGGAAATTTGGCGACGGAACAAAAATCTATGGGTGAGTTAACTGAACCTCCCGGCCATGCATGGCCGAGGGTTCGTCCAAATACCTAGCTCCTTCTAGCCTATAAAAGAAGGGGTAGGGGTCCCATTTGGAATGAGGAAAAATATAGCGAAGAAAATATACATAATAGGATAGGTTGTTCTTAGGATATTGGTTTTCTTTTTGAAAAGTTTTCATTTTAAGAGAAAAGATCAAAATCTTCATTTGTAGGATGTATCTTGCTTTCATTCTCTTTTAAAGCACAAACGTTCTAAAAGCTCTACAATTCTCCTCTTTTTAGTCTCTGAAAGAAAACCATGAGTTTCACTACCACACCCATAAGTAATCAAGCCACTAAAATTAATGCTTAATGTTAAAATCAATAGACCTTTTTTGTTTATAGGGTACACCAATTAGACTAGGATTTAGGGCCTTGGATTAGGTGGGTAGAGGAAATTCTTCAAGGCCATTAAAATAAAATTAATAATCTAAGATAGGGAGTGTTCAAGTCCAATGTCGTAAAAGTTAGCTATAACCCCCCTCTAACATAGGGGCTAAACAAGAGGTCATGTAAGGAAAGCTAGAGAAGATAACCACTCCAAAGCCAAACCAAGCATATTGGGGATCATATTTGAGGGTTATTCTTGGGATTTCACTGACTGCATTTGACTAGGGAGATTTGTGGACCTCAAATATGTTCGATATCCTCAATTGTATTTGAGACCATTTGCCTTTGGTACCCTTGAAAGGCTTTGGACATAGCTACCCTTCTCATACGATCAACCCGACTGTCGAATGTACCCGCTTGGTGACTGACTGTGAGCTGGAAACCTAGTTTCCTTTTATAGAGACTCACACAAGTGACTGTTGGGGTATACTACGGTACCTAGGATAGAATTCAAACCACACATTGCAGAGTATACCCATAGGGTCTTTTCGTGTTCAAGTTACACTTGCACTGATAAGTTTCTCTATTGTTGGTTGGGGTAGCTGT
Source organism: Picea engelmannii (assembly GCA_009831015.1). NCBI lineage: Eukaryota > Viridiplantae > Streptophyta > Pinopsida > Pinales > Pinaceae > Picea > Picea engelmannii. The sequence continues at coordinate 687,702 of ML782392.1, read as the reverse complement.
TCTTCCTGCCATTTTCTTGATTTCTTGATATATCTTTAGGGAATTTGTAGTGCATTCTATGTGCTCCTCCCTATATTTACCTTAGAGTGTCAGTTGATCATTTCAAAAATTGGAAGATCAACAACTCCAGTACCATTCGCGCAGACTCCAGGGCCTCCCGCCGGTAAATTTGGAGCCAACCCCACCATCGGTTAGGAAAAGGTTAGATCAAGAAGGTTCTTTAGAAGCAACTAAGCCAAATGAAACTATTCTTGATCTTGTTCCTATAGGAGACACTCTTACACTACAAGACACTACTGTTTCATACCTCTAAGATGAAGGATTCAAGCCCTATAACTCTGCAATAAATGACCTCTCATGGCTACTTCTTGTTCAGGTTGACCCTCTTGAGGTGTCTATCTCTGGTCACCATCTCGTTAGGTGAATTTCTATGGAAGCACATGATGTCACCTCTACTGGGATTCCTTGTACTTCCATCCTTGCCACAGGTGGAGGGGGTATCATACCTGCTCGCTTGCCTTCCCCTACAAGGAACAACTCTAGTCAGACACCTACCACTTCTGGCAGTGACACAGTCTCTTCTACGACTTCAACCACTGTTCATACTTCGACTGTACAAAACATGTATGTTGTTCCTTTTACATTTGGGATGTCACATTTTGACATAAGTTCTAATTTAGCCTACTCCACTTTATAGAATACTGGTCTGGGGGAAGGGAATTCTACAGCTCCCTTGCAAGGATCTCTCGGGGTCACCTCTGCTCCATACAATGTTGTCCCTTATGGTGGGGGTCATATTCCCCTTCCGTACCCTTCTCTCGGAGGCACTTTTCAACAACCATCCGGGCTCAATGCCAATTAAATCCTATTTAGAAAAAGGATTCAAAGGCCTCAGTCCTATACGACTTCGGTTGGGTCCATGTCATTCTCTTTATTTGGTGATTTTGGGAATAACGCCTTCTCTTTATCTGTGTTTTTTTCAGGGGGAAACCCATTTCTCAATCAATCCAACAATATGCAAGGCTTTGTACCTTAACAAGTATTTATTATAGTAACTACTTCCTTTCAAGGTCTTGGAAATCCCGGGTAGGGTTTTATACCCCTGCAAGGGATGTCGATCCGGGGAAACCCCTCCCACGTCCAGTGGAACCCCGGGAAAAGTTCAATCCCTTTATCAGGGGGATCGAATGGGGGAAACCTCAACCAAGGTTTTTGGAATACCATGCAGGGGGAAATACCCACTCAAGGTATGTCGTCAAACTATTAGAATCCATATATGATGTAGACAAGTGTGTGTTATAAACCTAAATTGCACCACACATGCTTACCTGGCATTCGGCCAACTCATATCCCTTCCTTGCCAAAGCCATGCTGAACAAACTCTTGAAAACCCTCTTAAATCAAGTAAAATGTGCCCTAACCCACTACTGAGCGCGTTGGAATGCTGGCAGGCCTACTACTGCACGCGTTGGAATGCTGGCAGGCCTACTACAACCCGCGTTTACCTAACAAAGCACAAAAACAGGAAAGTTGCCGACGGGACAAAAAGATATGGGTCAGTTAACTAAAACTCTTAGCCATGCATGGCCGAGAGTTCATCCAAAAACCTAGCTCCTTCTAGCCTATAAAAGAAGGGGTAGGGGTACTATTTGGAAGAGGAAAAATTATAGCGAAGAAACTCTGCCCAATTGCCGAATCCATTTGTCCCAACCCTTTAGCCTTTCCTCAAGCTTAAGGAGAATTAAAGCAAAGCAATTGGAGGACAAAGAAGAGGAGGAGCCCAGGATCAGGATCAAGGAATGGTGGCCGGTCTCTATCATTATTGTAAGTTGATTCATCTTGAGATTAATAAAAGAATACTTTTCCCATCCCAATGCATGAGTTTTATATGTTTTATTTGATTTATGCTTAATCTCTAACCCTCAAGTAAAAGAATAACATGCATGCGTAGTGTTTTGTCTTGATTACAGGATTGTCTTTGGAAGGAGCAGGGCAAGCAAGAGGACAAAAGAACAATGGAGGATCTACACCAAACATCAGTAAAAAGGTTAGTAGGTCTTTTCCATGCTTGTATGTGAAAAAAGGGTTTTAAGTTTTGGGGTGATAGGTTAAAAGTGATTTCTTTAGGGTCATGATCTGCATGCAAGTTTATCCCTAGCTTGTTAGTCCATAGGGTATTATTTCCCAACAAAAGAATTGGTGACTCCACTGAGGATATTACTCTTAGGGTTTCCGGATTTAGTTGAGGTTTTTGGGTAGTTTGAAGGATTATATTTTCTGTTTCTTTGCTTGTCTATTTTCTGTTAGGTCAGAGCTAGCAGGGAACCTGGCTCTTAATACCATTTTTTTCCTTGACTGTTGCTTGACATTAATTATCGGGACACACAGAGGTACACACGATCTGTAGAAGTCCTGCACGCGTGTAACCCGCGCCCTAACCTTCTACAGCCTGCGTTTGAACGCTTGCTGTAGAGGTTTCAGTAGCATGTAGGACTCAGAGAGCTTAAGAGGCAGTCTCTTCTTCCCTGTCAGAATTTTACATTCTCAGGGGGATTTCTGGATCCTGTCTGGGTCTTGCTGGTTCACAATCTTGTCTCAGTCTGCTTTATTGCGTTTGTTATTTTTTTCAATTATTTTTCTTTTCTGTTAAAGAAGAAGCATCCAAGCCTTCAAGAGACCCTAGTTGTCAATACCAGAGGCCTCTTCCAGGTCTAGGCTGCCTGTGTTTGGTTTTATCTTAGATTTTGTACATACCCATGGCCTATACAAGTTCATCCCGTGGGTACCCGTGCCCTGTTTTAGTGCAGCACACGTTTGCCCGCGTGCTGTTTCAGTGACAGGAGCGTGCTTGGTAGGCTGATTTTCAATTAAAGTGGGGCAATAATCCCCTCTTTTGGTGAGAAGTAGTGCTCTCAGGTGTGTGAGTTTAGGGTAGCACAGTCAGTAGGTTAGGGCCTCTTACCCTTAGCCTATGTTTTCTTAGTTGATATAAAATATAAAAAAGAAAGATTTTGTTTTATGGTTTTTAGACAAGCGTAAGAGTCGGTGCTTTCTTGATTGCCATTGTGCATATTTTCTCTGGTTCTTTGCGATCTGCACTTTAAGCCAGAATTTTAGTTTGTTTTCTTGGTTTTGTGCTTGTCGACATTTTCCCTTTGTTGCTTCATTTAGCACTTGAATATTTTTTTTTTTTTATCTCTTTTTCATTTTCTTCTTTGTTTGAAGATTGTGTTTCTGCATCAATAGCTAGGGAGAAGTCTTTTTGTTCATAAGTTTTTGTAGTACATTTAGAGCATAAGTAGATCGTAGTCGAGTGAAATTCCTTTATGTTTGCTGCATGAAATCTTAGAAAAATTTGAAAAGAAAAGAAGTCTTTCTTTCTGAAAAGTTGTTGATTTTTACATTTTAGTAAAAGTTTTTGTTTCTAGCATTTTTCATTTGTTTTTGCTTTGAGTCTTTACACATCATCAGTTTCACTTTCATAGCCTGTGACGTAAAAAATCCAATAAAAGCAACGCTAATTTAAAAACTATTAGACTTTTCATTTGTAGGGTTCACAAACTAGCTCAGGACTAGGGCCTTGGAATAGGTTGGAGAGTAAACTCTCCAAGGCCACTCAAAACCCAACATTGGAGTCTGTGATAGGGAGTGTAGAAGTCTAGTTACGTGGAAGTTATCCGGGACACCCCTCTAACACAGGGGATAAACATGAGGTCGCGAAAGGAAATGTAGCGGAGATAACCCCTCCAAAGCCAGATCGAGCGTAGTGGAGAACACATATCGAGGATTTGTTAAGGGATTCCATCGTTTGCATTTGACATGGGGCTTCGTGGGTCTCGAATCTGTTCGAGATCCTCAGTTGTCTTTCGGACCATTTTCTCTCAATACCCTTGACAGTTTTCGGGGTTGATACCCTGCTCATTGTAGTCTACCCGACTATCGACTGTACCCGCTTGGTGACTGTTCGTGTGCTGGAAAACTAGTTGCCAATCTTTTTAGGGACATACACGGGTGACTGCGGGGGTATACCGCGGTACTTAGGACAGACATCGGGCCACGCTTTGCAGAGTATACCTAGAGGGTGCTTCCATTTTCGAGTTGCACTTGCACCGGTAAGTTGCTCTAGTGTTGGTTGTTGTAACTGTTCTTCAAAATAGTTAGTGATTGCTTGTCTTATCTCATAGGGGCTTCTTTTAGTGCGTGTTATTGTTTGAGCGTGTAGAATACCTTAGCGTGTCGTGGATCTTCTCACACATTGGAGGATTCAGAGCTCCGCCGGTCATGAAGGCTTCTGGGCCTGTCGCCGGTTATACTGGAGCCACCCCCGCCACCATTGAGGCGAAAGCTAGACCAACGAGGGTCTTTCTAAGCAACCGGGTTACAAACCATTGAGCCCGAACAAATATCGGAGGAATCAACCACCAATCTTGGTTCGGTTGAAACCCCAACCACTGATACTTGGCCACAAGTTATTGTGCCAATTCAATTTTAGGAACTCTTTTCAGTGCCTCACACAGCTATGGCAGAAAACGTTGTTACTTCCTCTGGGAATTCTTCCATTCCCACCACCGTTGCTACCACAGGAGACACATCTCCTAACTTTCCGTCGTCGATCCGAGCCACCATTGTCTCGGCCACAACTACGTCGCACAGTGGACCGACCCCAACTATCGCGACGACCACACATCCTTTCACACCTAGTGCGACAAGCCCTCCGTTCTCATACGGTATGCCTAGTTTGGGCACAAGTCCTGCACTCACTCACTCCACTTTACACACTTTGGGTCTGGGGGCAGGGTGCTCTAATGCTCCTCTGCACGGTCAACTTGGGGGCATTCCTGTCCCTTTCAATGCTTTTCCTTACGCTAGAGGTCATATCTCTCCTTCGTCCCCTTCGCTTGGTGGTCTGCATTAGCAGTCCGCCGGGAAGCCTGCACACACAATTTCATTTGGAGCCGGGAGTCAAGGAATACCTGCGCAAACTTTGCTGGTAGGTTTGTCACCATTTGTTTGGAATGGGACATTTGGTAACAACACTTTCGCATCCACTGCTTTCCCATCTGGGGGCACACTCATTTTTGGACAGTCTACTCCGACGCAGGGTACTATTCCTGCGCTAGGGGAACATATACCAGGACCTTGGAACTCAGGACAAGGATCCGTTCCTTCCTCTGGAATGTCGTTCTGGGGTAATTATTTCCATAGTCAATGGAACCCCGGACAGAACTCTATGCCTCTCCCAGCAGGACTAGCATGGGGGAATCCTTCCCAAAGTCCATCAAACACGATGAATGCCCAACATCCTATGTCCTTCATGGGGAATCAGCCAATGATGTCTCCACAGATGCAAAATCTTTACGCTGGTCAGGGCCATGGTTTCTACCAGAATCCGGGCCAGCAGCCAAACTTTTCCTGGCAACCTGGTGCCAGTCAAACTCTAGGACCCTTTTTCCCAGGCTATCAACAACAACCCAAACTACCATTCCTGGAGACGTTACACTTGTCGGATTTGACACGGTTGTTAAATGATCCTATCTGTCATGATCTGCGTTGGCCTTCTATGCCAACAAAGTTTCCTTCGGACATTCTAAAGTTCGAGGCTAAGCCTAATGAAGATCCAGGTGATCACGTGACTACTTTCCATCTTTGGTGTTCATCTAACTCACTAAAAGATGACTCCATCCAGTTGCGATTGTTTCAACACACTCTTATTGGGAGTGCCGCGAAATGGTACATCGAGCTTGATCGCTCAAGATATTCTTCTTTTGGCGAACTGGCGATGGCCTTCCTTAACCATTTCTAGTTACCTGTGAGATATGACACCGACACAGAGTTGCTAGCCAATTTCGAGCAGACGACAGCAGACCACATCTTGGATCATATCCGAGAGTGGAGACGCTAAAAGAGTCTAATCAAAGTACCAGTCCCACCAGCATTCTTGCTTGAGTGGTTCCTTAAGTCTTTAGTACCACAATTATCCAAAGACGTCGCAACTTCTGGGGTTTTCTCCGAAGAAGATGCCATCATGAGGGCTCAATAGTTTGAGCTTATCTATTCTCAGTCTAGTTTATTGTACAACATCCTACCGGATGCACCACGATCGATACTGAATAAAACTAGATAGAGAGCTGGGCCACATGCCGATGGTATTGTTGGTTCAACACAAACTAAGCCCGCTAAGCAATTGACAAAGCAATTGCAACAGTTATCTATTCAACACTCAACGTCCAGCCAGACTTCTGCTTTGGCTGCTCCTCCTACCCAAACGTCGGAAGTACACTCTGTGCAGACGACTAACCCGAAGGCCAACCAGGAGACTGAAGGGAAGAAAAAACAAAGAAAGAAGGGTAAGGGGGAGAAAAAACCCACTGATAATGCTGGCGAGGGCACCACAGAAAAATAGAAGGTGAGGTATCCGTGCAACTTGTGTGCGGAAGACCACCCAACCCATCTATGTCCTTGACTTGCAGAGGCCCAGAAGTTTGTCACACAGCAACAGCAAGCCGTGTTGACTAATCCCTTTCAGCATGGGCAAAATTTAACTCAAGCCTCTACAAGTGCCGAAGGGGGCAACCAATAAATCTGCCCTCCTCCCAACAATTCCTCATCCGCGAACGTATACATGGTTAGGGGTGATTCTTTAATCATGACTAGAGCACACGAATATAGTAAACCAAGCGCCTCTGAGAAGGGAAAAGAAGCCGAAATCCCATCTCTTCCTCTACAGATTGAGAAGACATTGGGAGAAACGATGACACGCATTCCAAAGGGTGCATTTAAGAAAGCTTCTCACAATTCAAATGCAAGGGCCGCCCAGAATTAATCTGTGGTGGAATATTTATCCCAAACCCCTTGTGCTATGTCCGCTTTCCGATGGTCATTCTTTCCGACCACATGGAATCATTCCTTCTTTCCCTGTGTAGTTAGGAGGAAAGACCGTGTGCGTTGAAGTAGAGGTATTCGATGCCCACCTCGACTATAATCTCTTGTTAGGTCGTAGTTGGACTTATTCTATGCAAGCAGTGGTTGCTACAGTTTTTCGCATCTTATTGTTTCCACATGAAGGCCGGATAGTGACCATTGATCAATTGTCCTTCTCTAGGCCTGACCCTGCTTTGGGGGCATCCACGGTTCCCATGATAGATAATCCTCAAGCTGGTTTCGTTAACGTAGGAGTTGGTTTGTGCCCATCTTTGATGGGTACTTTCAATTACCCACCTCCTCATGGCGATGTCAATTTTATATTGACTCACCACAAGGCTGAGATTTTTCATGTTTCGTCGTTCCGCACGACTTACTTTGAGGATCCATGGATTCTTTCTTCCCCATCAGCCATGATGGATGAGACGGGGAACTCTGGCATGTCCATGCCTTTGTCGGCTGCTAAAGTAGCGTACTCTTTAGTCCATCAAGCTTCAGCTACTCCTAATCTGACTCCCGCACAAGAGTTGGATCCACTTCTAGAGCCTATCTGGGCTCAGGGTTCTCTTGCTACCACCGATTCGTTAGACTTAGTCTTGCCTTCTGACGAAGCTGTAATCGAAGCAATGACTAGTCCAGACAAACCTTGGGAAGATGTTCATCACCGATCATATTTTCTCCCAGAGTTACATCGAATCGAGGCAGGAGAATTCACTATCACCATGACGGAAGATCAACGGTGTCCTATTAACCTCTTAGCTACACAGGAAATTTACGCTGAGGGAAATATGGCGACTATCGCTGAAACTATACCTATCAACATCTCATGAAAACCTGGTGTCATGGAGAATGTCTTCGTCGGAGTGGATTGCTCACCCGAAGAGAGTCAAATTTACATAGATCTTTTCAAAGAGTTCTGCGATGTTTTTGCCTGGTCTTATGAGGAAATGCCAGGCATCGATTCGAAAATAGTTGAACATGAAATTACAACGTATCCTGATGCTAAGCCTGTTCGACAAAAACTTCGTCCAGTTAATCCTAGGAAAGCAGTAGCCATTAAGACTGAGGTTGAGAAATTGCTCAAGGCAGGGTTCATATACCTTATTCATTTGACTCAATGGGTGTCAAACCCTGTGCCAGTCGATAAAAAACAAGGCACGTTTCGCGTATGTACCGATTTCCGTGATTTGAACAAGGCATGTCCAAAAGATAATTATCCAACCCCATTCATCGACCAGATAATTGATGAATGTGCTGGTTGTGAATCCTTTTCGTTCATGGATGGTTTTTCGGGCTATAATCAAATTCAAATCAAACCCGAGGACCAACAAAAAATGGAATTCATTTGTCCATGGCGTATGTTCGCCTATCGAAAGATGCCTTTTGGCCTCAAGAACGCTGGAGCCACTTTCCAGCGGGCCATGTCTTTTGTGTTTCACGACCTCAAACATATAGTCGAGGCCTATCTCGATGATTTAGCATCACGCTCTCGCAAGTGAAGGGATCATCCTATGCACCTCCCACTAATCTTCGAACACTGTCGCTACTTCAGGATTCGCTTGAATCCCAACAAGTGCAGCTTCTGCGTCACGTCAAGACGTTTGTTAGGTTTCATCATTTCAACAACAGGGATCATGGTCGATCCTCTTAAGGTGGAGGCAATAATCCAGTTGCCCCCCCCATGCACAATCTTACAACTTCAAAGTCTTCAAGGCAAGGCGAACTTCTTACGATGCTTCATCGCCAACTATGCCGAAATCACCAAGGGCTTTATGCATTTGCTGAAGAAAGATGTTCCCTTTTTTTGGGACGAAGCCTCTCAACGCTCTTTCGACGCATTAAAACACGCCCTCACTACCGCACCTCTGCTATGGCCACCTAATTATAACAAAGATTTCTTATTATATCTGGTTGCCGCAGAGTCAACCATAGGCATGGTTTTAGTTCAGGAGGATGATTTGTTTTCCGAATACGCGATCTATTACCTGAGCTGAGGCCTCATAGGACCAGAACTTAATTATTCCCATCTAGAAAAACTTGCGTTGGTAGAAGTTCATGCTGTTCAACGGTTCTGTCACTATGTTCTGTTTCGCAAGACCACCATCATTGTCGTCATGAATCCATTCCAGTACATGTTGACACGACGAGTTATCGGTGAAAAAATTAGTAGATGGATGGTAATCCTCCAAGAATTTGACTTAGACTTTGTTTCAGCCAAGTCCAAGAAGTCATTGGTCTTTGTAGAACTTATTTCGGAGCTTCCAGTTGAGTCAGGTGACGTTGTGCCTGAGGAATCGCCTATCCGGGGGGATATGTTTTTGATAGAATCTTCAGACCCCTGGTACGGAGATATACTGATCTATCTCCAGAATTTGAAGTGCCCCACCTTTGCTTCTCATGACGAGCGTTAGTAGATATGCCATCAGGCTAAGAACTATCTCATACTCGATGATACGTTGTATCAGAGAGGTGTATATTGCGTCTTGCATCGATGTCTCACTCATGAGGAGGCCGTCATAGTGCTCAACGATTGTCATATAGGAGCTTGTGGCGGTCATTTATCCGGGTTGGCAACAACCCAAAAGATTTTACGAGCAGGCTACTTCTGGCCCACACTTATCAAAGATTCTATTGAGGCGGTCAAGAAGTGTCATCCGTGCCAAATCTTCTCATGGAACACCTAGATCCTATGTTTCCTGTCATCACAGTCGGTCCCTTCACTAAGTGGGGGATTGATTACACTACATGCAACCCCCCATCAACAAGGGGGCACCGCTATATCATCGTGGTTGTCGACTACTTCACTGAGTGGGTCGAAGCTATGCCAACTTTTAAGGATGATGGAGAGACTGCAACTCTCTTCTTATTTAACCAGATTATAGCAGGGTTCGGCGTCCCGAGAGAGATTGTCACTGACCATGGCAGTCACTTTCAGAATCAAATGATGTCTGAATTAACATCAAAGCTTGGGTTACGACAGGAACACTCATCACCCTACTATCCCCAAGCCAATGGGCAGGTGGAAGCTGTGAACAAAACTCTTAAAACGATTCTACAACAAACTATCAACTCAGCCAAGTCAAATTGGCATTTGATGTTATACTCGGCATTATGGGCTTACTAAACCTCAGTTAAGACTGCAACCGGTTTCTCACCTTTACAACTCGTTTACGGGATGGAGGTAGTCTTGCCCATCGAATGTCAAATTCCATCTCTGAAATTGGTAGTACAGTTACTGCCAGACACTTCTCCGCTTGAAGAACGGTTAGTACACCTTGAGCAGCTTGATGAAGAGTGTCGCGATGTGGCCCTGGCCAACGAGGCTCATAAACATAAGGTCAAGTGTCAATATGATAGGTCCGCTTGTCCTCGGGTTTTCTCTGAGGGCGACCTTGTTCTGGTCTATGACCAAGATAAGGACCCCCTAGGGGCAGGAAAGTTTAAATCCATGTGGTTCGGACCCTTCATTATTAAGGAGGTTCTAAAAAAGGGTGCTTATCATTTGGTCTATTTTGAAGGGAACGCTTTGGTGGAGCCTAGAAATGGGCTCTACCTCAAGAAGTATTACTCATAGAAAGGTCACTGTGAGTAACTTTTTGTAACATATGTATAGTCTTTGTACTATTACTTTTTTATATTTCTTTTAAAAACGTGTTATGGACATGTCATTGATGTTATCTTTCATCAATATGGCATATGTCAAGTGAGTCCGAGGTGTTCGTTGGGTATGCAGACGGTGCTAGTCGACACACGTGGAGGCTTTCCTCCGCAGCTTGGGTAATCTTCACACCACAGGGTCAGTTGTTATCTTCCGGTGGTATATGCTTAGGTGACACCACAAATAATGTTGCTGAGTATAGCGCAGTTATTGAGTTGCTTCGTGACGCTTTGTCATTGGGTATCTCTCATCTCTGGGTCTATCTAGACGCTCAACTGGTTGTGTCGCAGCTAAACAGAATATACTAGGTTCATGACCCAACTTTACACCGACGATTCCTTAGGGTACATCTCTTGGAACGCAATTTTGATTATATCACATATTTTCATGTTCCTAGGAGTCTAAATCAAATCACAGATACTCTAGCTAATCACATTTTAGATTGGCATCTTGCCCGCATATAAAAAGATCATGAACATAAACATGTAGATACATTTTTTCACACATAATCCATAAGACACAAAAGAGATAAAAATCATATATAAACATCATAAAACCCTCAGAGTACATAGAGGGGCGCAAGCGCATCAAAAGTGGGAACCATAAACGAGTCACTGGGCTTATGCTCTCAAAAAAATATATACATATCAGTGCTTGTGGCACATAAAAGTCTAAAGTCTGTTCAGGGCCTATGGGCCCTATTATAATCATATACATCCTGGCCCAAATGCCTAAACAATCGGACCCATGTCCGAGGTACCCCCACAATATGAGTCTGCAAGGAGGGCGACAAGTCCTCTATCTCTACCATGGAAACTATGCGAGTGAGCGCAGTAAAGTTCCGCTCAATCTGCCTCAGAACTCTCTCGGCCTCTCCTGCTGGGAGGTTCCCGGCTACTGCTGCTCCTCCAGCGGCAGCAGCTGCAGCTTCTGGCTATGGGCGACGCCTGTTCCATGCATAGTCGGTAGGTCGCACGGGTCCCACATTTGCATACTATGAATGTTCACCCATCAAAAACTCTGGTATACAAAAACATGATATATATATCAAAAAAGACATAAAAATTACATATGCAAACAAAAAAACTATATAGGTGGATACTTACCCATCTCCCCTCGCTCCTCACCAGGAGGCACTGGTATCGCTGGATCTCTAGAGAAGTCGATCCCCGCATATGGGTAGTCCTCAATAGCCGGGATCTGCCATGACAACCAAGAAAAAAAGTCGTCGTTGAAGGCCTCTATGGTCCTTCCACCACCTTGTCGCGGCAGTAATGCTGCCCATCTGCATACTGCGGGGAAAGTAGCCATATGTACTCATACTGTCAGCCGAGGACTAAAACATGGAACTCTCTAGAAGAAAAACAAACACAGGATGGTCCCAAACCCGAAGTTCCTGTGTGTCCACTGTCTACAAGCTGTCAACTGACCTATCATGCTTGCTAGTAGTGTGGTACTCCAATCAAAAATTTGTACATTCATGCACTGGATTGCACAGTTCATCTGCGCACACGAATCCTGATGCACGGTTGTGGAGCTGGTAATCCGCCCAATGAGCGATAAAATGGTCTACAGGGCGAGGCTAGTGATCCTACTAATGGGTACCGAGGAAGTTCTCTGATCGGCCCTAGCCTCACAATATTCCTCTATCAACTCCGAGACTTTGCTCGGCCGCGCAGGAAAAGTATGAAAGTTGACGGGTTCCCCTCTCCTTGAGAGGCCCGTCAAAAAGTAAATATCCTCGGTGGTGGGCACCAAGGATTTCCCCTCTATCATGAAGGCCTCTGCATCAGGGTGCCAATAATCAACCAAGGCATTCAATAGCCTTGGTTGTGCGTGCATAAATGGACACAAAAAGAATTTTACCAAACCGCACTACGTCAACACGGCCATAATGTTCGGATTTGCAGCCACTAACTCATTGGCGGCCTTGTGCTCCCTCTCCCTCCACTGAACATACATCCTGCCAACACAACAAAGCAAAAGGGGGGGGGTCAACACTTGTTGAAATCAATTTTTGCATCACGCGAGGGTACCCGCAGCCTGTAGAGGCGACAATCGCGGGTACCCACGTGCAAATTTGGCTCTGCGTGCGGGTACCTGCGGGCTATCCCTGGGCAGCCTGCGTTTGCCTAGGGCTGACCTCTTTGAGGTCGACGCCCACCCCCAAAAATCAAATGAAAACAACAAATGAAGTATTGAATAACAAGATAAGAGAGTTTGTACTTACTTGGTCCAAGCAGAAGTCCGTTTCATCCACTGTAGCTCCCAGAATCACGATCTTTGGCAAAGGGGGTATTTTGGCTCCAGAGTCAATTTCCAAATCAGCAATGGTGATAATGAGCTGCCAACTTCTATTTATAGACTTTTTGGCCTCTTTTTGTCACTTTTTTGGGCCCCTTTATCAGTTTCTTTCTACCAAAAACCATTTTGAGTGATCCAGGAGTTATATGGAAGGGATTTGATCAGGTATTGGGACAATTTTTATTGAGTTCTGACAAAAAAAAAAAAAAAAAAATATTGACGGTCCATAAAAAACTTTTGTTTCAAAAATCAACTTGAGCATATAGGGTAGGATTTCATCCCAAATGTTGCATCTTGTTTCCTTTTGTTCTTATGATATAGGATCTATCCCATCCGGTTGTGACACGGAACCGTCATATCTGCTCTAGAAGTGTCGCAACTTGGTGGTAGAGCTTACCAAAACATGGATGCCCTAGGTAGGTCCTGGTTGCATTATGGTGTCCATGCCATTTCTAACAACAATGTAGGCTCGGGAGTCCATATAGTCTTTCCTGAATATGAGTTTGAGCCTCATTCACATGGGTCTTTTTTCACTCTTTGTCTTACCCTCCGGACTCCCAAAACACAACGGGTCTCCTTTTAATCCCCTTTTAGACCCTCTAAACATGAAAAGATTGCCGAGCAACCTTGTGCTCTTTCACACTCGTTAAACTGAAATTTGAAGTCACATCTGTCCGGCGATAGTTTACCCCTTTTTCGGTCTGGATGGTCAACTGTACGAACAAAGGTATACTCTATTGAATTCCAATTCTTTAGAAGAGTATCCTCAGGTAAGATTTTATTCCTTTTTCGGGCCTGAGGGACTAAATTTACGAAAAAGAAAC
>ML782392.1:654096-673739 GCA_009831015.1 Picea engelmannii | reverse complement strand
TGTGTTCTATCAACTGCATTTGCATCCTTTACCCATCATCCTAGTAACAATTTGCCTTTGCGTCTTAACACCTTTGGCCACTGGAGGATTTTTCCCGAGTATCATTTCCCTAGAACATCAGTCTTGTCCTTGTGCCTTGAGCTTGTATGTTTGCTGGACTCGTTCCTCCACTGTAACGTAATATTCCTTTATTCTTTTTCAAAATCATCAAAAAGAACAAAAAAAAATCAAATATACCCCAAAAAGAGGATGGGAAAAGTATTTTCTTTATTGGCAGCATCATGAGTCACCCTTGGATAAAACACACCTGTCCGTTTGATTCATCAGACTATGGGATGTAGTACGACCTTAGGAATCTTTGATCATTATACAGAGTTGTGTCCTCCACCGTTTGGTTACTCTTCCAAACATATGGAGAGTTTGCGTTGCCTCCTACTTCGTAGACTTATGATTAACAGATATGCTGCCTGAGTCTTATCACTTGTCGTGCTATTATCCAAGGGAAGTTCGTCACTAAGCTTGAGTCAGCCCCCCTGCAATATGTCTCTTGTCCGCATACCCAGCCATCCTGAATGTCCAATCAAGTCTTTGTTCGAAATCACTGAAGCCTTCAGTCCGATCATCAAAGATTATCAAGTCCATAACCGACGAGCCGTCGAAGACCTCTAGGTAGTGAAGTCGTACACTCATATTACACTCCTACCTGAGTTTTAGAAGATTTTGAATTTGTTGCTCGAGCTCTGAAGTACAACCATCAGGCTGAATTAGCTTCTGGGAGATGAATACTTTATATGTATATCTTTCTGATTTCGAGATGTAGCTCCGCTGTGTATTATTCATGGCTACTCTTCATAGTTGTTTGACATGGATCTACAGTGTATTTGATTGGTATCCATGGTTCTATTTTATCTCGAGCATGGGTATGCCCGCCTCGGTGAGACATTTTATATTTTTTGCAGACGACACCTCCTGATTCCTGATTCCTGGGCTCACTCATTTAGCATATCAGTACAGATTGGTAAAGATTGGTAATGTATTTCGGCCATCAGATGCTCTTCTAACCTCACACATTAGGGGGCATCTGTTATAACCCTAAATTGCACCACACATGCTTACCTGGCATCAGGCCAACTCATATCCCTTTCTTGCCAAAGCCATGCTGAACAAACTCTTGAAAACCCTCTTAAATCAAGTAAAATGCGCCCTAACCCACTACTGAGCTCGTTGGAATGCTGACAGGCCTACTACTGCACGTGTTGGAACGCTGGTAGGCCTACTATAGCCCACGTTTACCTAACAAAGCACAAAAAAAGGAAATTTTCCGACAGGACAAAAAGCTATGGGTCAGTTAACTGAAACTCTCAACCATGCATGGACGAGAGTTCATCCAAAACCCTAGTTCCTTCTAGCCTATAAAAGAAGGGGTAGGGGTACTATTTGGAAGAGGAAAAATTATAGTGAAGAAACTCTGCCCAATTGCCGAATCCATTTGTCCCAACCGTTTAGCCTTTCCTCAAGCTTAAGGAGAATTAAAGCAAAGCAGTTGGAGGACAAAGAGGAGGAGGAGCCTAGGATCAGGATCAAGGAATGGTGGCTGGTATCTATCATTATTGTAAGTTGATTCATCTTGAGATTAATAAAAGAATACTTTTCCCGTCCCAATGCATGAGTTTTATATGTTTTATTCGATTTATGCTTAATCTCTAACCCTCAAGTAGAAGAATAGCATGCATGCCTAGTGTTTTGTCTTGATTGCAGGATTGTCTTTGGAAGGAGAAACACAAGCAAGAGGACAAAAGCGCAATGGAGGATCTACACCAAACATCAGTAAAAAGGTTAGAAGGTCTTTTCCATGCTTGTATGTGAAAAAATGGTTTTAAGTTTTGGGGTGATAGGTTAAAAGTTATTTCTTTAGGGTCATGATCTGCATGCAAGTTTAGCCCTAGCTTGTTAGTCCGTAGGGTATTATTTCCCAACAACAGTGTGCAGGTGCCTTACACTAGCCAAGGAAACCTTGGTTTTTACCAGATCCCTGGTCAACATACAAGTTTTTCCTGGCAAATTGGTGCTAGTCAATATCCAGGTTCCTATTTTCCTTTAACTGTGCCACAACCCAGGTTACCTTTTCTGGAAACTCTTCATTTTCCATATTTATCAAGGTTGTAAAATGACCCTATTTGTCATGATCCACATTGGCCTCCCATGCTTAGTAAGTTTCCCTCATATATTCCAAAATTTGAAGGCAATCCTAGCGAATATCCAGGTGATCATGTTACAACTTTTCACCTATGGTGCTCCTCCAATTCGTTGAATGATGAATCTATTAAGTTGTGACTGTTTCAACACAATCTCATAGGGGGTGCCGCAAAGTGGTATATTGATATTGATTGTTTGGATTATTCTTACTTTAATGATCTGACGATGGTTTTCTTGAACCATTTCAAGCTACTGATGAGATACAATGCCGGCACCGAGTTGCTTGCCAAATTGGAACAAACTAATCCTGTCCATATCTCAGATCATATTCGAGAATGGAATCATTGTTAGAGATTTATTAAAGTAAAGGTCCCTCCTACATTCTTTCTCGAGTGGTTCCTGAAGTCTTTGGTGCCATGTGTTTCTAAAGACTTCGCAACTTTTGGAGTGTTTTCCAAAGAGGAGGATAAAATGAGGGCTCAGTAGCTAAAATTGATTTATTCACAATCTAACATTCTTTATGAGATTATTCCTGATGCACCATGTTCAAAATTTGACTTGAACAAACCAAAGTCTAGGCCTCCTGGCAATTCATTGTGGGATCAACACAAAAAATCCCACAGATCAGTTGTCCAACCAAATGCAACAATTGTCACTACAATAGACTATGGCCAACCAAAATTCTAGTATAGTTTCCCCTGCCACCCAAATTTCAGAAGGACACAGTGTGGATATGAAAAACCCCAAGGAGAACCAACAGTCTGATGGGAAAAGAAAGAGAAAAGGAAAAAAGAGAAAATTGGGCAATGAGAAAAAGGTTGCTAACAATGTCGGTGAGGGAAAAATGAGAAGAAAAAGGTTAAGTTTCCATGTAATCTTTGCGCAGATGACCACGTGAATCATCAATGCCCTCAGATAGAGGAAGCCCATAATATTTTGGCACAACAACAACCTGCTATGTTAACTAACCCTTTTCCTCAAGGGCATAATATGGCACAAGATTCCTCATCCACAACTGTGCCTGGGGGAAATCAGGGTGCCCCCACACTTAATGCTAATACCAGAGTCACAAATGTATACATGATGAGATCATATGCTCATATTAAGACCAGGGCTCATGATTAAGGAATTCCTAAATCTGCTGAGAAAGGAAAAGAAGCTTCCAACCCATTGCCTCCTCTTCACATTGAGAAGACCATGGGAGAAACAATGAATAACATCCCCAAAGGTGTGTTTAAGAAATATTCTCACAATACAAATGCAAGGGCTTCCCCAAACTATTCTATAGTTTAAGATCTTGAGCAAACCCCTTGTGCGATGTTTTCTCTAGAAGTTCTCTAGAGTTTCCCCTCACAGATAAAAGCATTACTTTCTACTTTGGGTGCTGCTGAGCCAACTAGCTTGGGAACTATCATTTTTTACCCTTCCGATCACAAACCTCATTTTACTTACCATGTATCCTTCCAGATAATAGTTTTTTATGCCATGAAATCATTGAAATAGAATATTTTTCTCACCGTGGTAGACGAGGGTGCATCAACTTGCGTTATGTCGTTGGCATGTTGGAAGGCTATTGGTGATACAAATGATTTTTGGCACGAAATGAGAGCATAGATATAATAAATAAATGTACAAATATATATCATATATCCAATAATATAACATATATTTATCAAAGATATAACCATAAACACAGAGATACAATAATACACAATTTCTATTAATGAGCGAAATGTACAAGAATGTAAAAATACAGAGTGAGAGACTCGCTAGAATGGTGGCACCTTGTCTCTGAGAAGAGATGTGATGACTACTAAAATTACAAGAAGATGGATTATAATGAGGTGCTAAAGGCATTTTTAACATACAAAAAGCCCAAAAACCTAACCCCAGAAGATGAAAAGCCAACAGTTGTGTGGACCCCGTTTTGGGTAGTTTGGTGTATCAACTTCCTAGGGGTGTAAATTTGGAAAACGACCTTCATTTGGGGTGCACGATAGCTCGTTGGAAATGTATCATCGATGCGATTCATTTTGGGGGCTCAATCAAATACTTTGACTATGATTGAGGTGCTATGTCCCAAAAAAACTTCATTTAGGCCCTCAAAATGGCCCTGAAAGTTTAGGAACCAAAAAACTGCTAAAAATAGTAAATTGCTAGAACATTGTTTTGAGCTAGTTGGAATAAGTGGGTGGCCACTGATATCCACCTGGATCAATCCTCCCTCCTTAGGAAGCAATGGTATCCATTTCATTGATTTCTCGAGGGAGAGGGAAAAGTGTTTGCTAAATCTACATCTTGATGAGCTGCTTACCTTGCTGGAGAATTTGCGTTGCTTAGCTTGTTGAAGGCTATCACAAACCTATGGCTGGAAGGGTTGGACCTTTTTAACTAGTTTGGATACATGATATGACTGTGTGAAGAAGGAATCTTTGTGCTTTTCTTCAATATTTTCGTCCTGCTTCTGTTGGACAGAAGGTGCTTGGACTGAGGTTACAACGGTTGCAATGTTATGTTCACCTTTTGAACAGACTGTGACGAAGATAAATTTTGTAGTATGGGATACTACCTTATGGCACTATTTACATGGGAAAGAAATTGGATACGAGGTTGAGACTCATAAATAGCATGGCGCTTCCACATATATGGGTGGCCCAAAAGAACATCACAGACATCCAATGGGGAAACATCACATAATACCTCATCCTTGAAGGGCTCGATGCCATATGACAATCGACACTACTGGCTGACATAGAGATCTCGTCCCTAGCAAAGACACCCGATTTCATATGGATGCGGGTGTGGTGTTGTTGACAATCCCAATTTTTTGACGACCTCTACTGACAAGGGGTTCGTATGGCTTCCACTATCAACAATGAAATTCAATGGGGTTCCCTTCACTCACATCTATGAATTGAAGAGGCATTCCCCCTCTTTTGGATCTGTTGGTTCTTCTCGTTGAATTGTTGCAGTTGAGACAGTAGCAGTGGGGTCTGTGTCGATGATCTATATTTTTCCATTATTTTTTGAATCAAGTTTCAGCTCCTTGTCTTTGATCTTAGAAACCAATGATTTTTTTGAGCGACATTCATCAGTGTTGTGCTAGGGGATTTTGTGGAAATCACACCACTTTCCAGTGTCCTTCTTCATCTTTTCGTGACACTTCTTTTTTTGTGGCTTGGACTAGTTTTTGGGAAGCTGTTTGTTAGGTTCATATTTATCATACTTTGGTTGTTTCATATTTGTAGACCCGAACTCCCATTTTTTCTTGTGCCTAAATTTATGCTTGATTTTGACAACATATCAATAAACAGTGCCCAATGATGAGATGTCCAAAAACTCCATTTCAGTTTGGATGTACCTATGTAGATCCCCATGGTATTTCAGAACCAAATGCCACTTAGAATATTTGATACCCATCTTGGTGCACAAGGTATGAAAAGTGTTGGTGAAATTTGGCACTGCTTGGCCCCACTCTTGGTGCATCATGGTCCATCTCATGTATTGGTCATCATAGTTACCAACAAGGTAATATTGTTCCTTGATCACATCCACAAAAAAAGCCAAATTGAGCTTGAACCCATATATTCCAGAATCCTCTGTGGAAATTTTCTCCCCGTAAGTTTCCCACCAATATTTGACATGGGGGATACCTTTAAGGAGTGCGAAGGTGATCTTTTCCCTACCGAAAAAATTCTGAACAAAGAAATAACCTTCTAGCAGATTTAACCATTTTTCTAGGGCATCTGCATCTATCCATCCTTCAAATACGAGAATATCCAAATTAACTTGTACCTTGAAAGGAGAGGTACCTCCAAAGAGGCCTCTTGATGAAGACGCATCAGTTGTTATTGGCATGCATTGAAGGATGTGGGAAAAATTATCCATCATTTTGTCCCTTTGTCGCATGAGAGCTTTCTCAAGAAATAGATTAATAGAATTGTCTCCTTTGTCGTTTTTCTTTTCTTCCATCATGGAGGGTTTCTTTGGTGTGCGAGAGAAATTGTACTCAAGAGAGACAAGCTTGAGACCCAAATTTCTATAGTCATACCTCATCGGAGACATGCAATGAAAAAATGATTAAGACAACCTACTCTAATACCACTGATCCAAATTATTTTCGTCACAAAATGAGAGCAGAGATATAATAAAGAAATGTACAGATATATATCAGATATCTAATAATATAACATATATTTATCCGAGATATAACCATAAACGCAGATATATAGTACAAGACTCTAAAAATGACAAGACTCTAAAAATACAGAGTGAGAGACTTGTTGGCACAGGGGAAGACCCAGGGTTCAAATCTAACGACGCACCAACAAGCCCTAACTACTGTTATCCACATTTTTGGTTATCGAGATGATATTATGATTATGTCATGATAATGGAAGATCAAACTCTTCATTAAGATCATTTTCATGAAGAAAGTTACACTTGTCATTTTCTCAAAATCACATTTTGAAAATAGTTCGCAGGCTGCTTATGTCTCTCTTGCGGAAATCCTTAGTTTCCGCATGCTGCTTTCATCTTGACTACGGACTTTCCGCACTGTGTTAATGTCTAGGGTGCGGACATGTTTCTAAAGGGAGAAAATGAATAAGTTCTCGATCCTTCTAGAAGGAATCTTCTAGAAGGATGAGTTGGAGTTCGAATGGTTGGCAAATTAATGAGTTTCCAGATATCTTGGGATTACCCTTTATCCAAGTAACTAAACAATCTTCTCCTATATATTGAAGAGATTGCCCATGAGAATGGTTAGTAGAAAATTAGCAAGAGTAAGATATTGGAGAATTGGTGAATTATTGTATGGAGGACTGATGCTGCAGCAGATAGAGACAGCCACAAGGTGATCACAAGTAGTGGAAGTTCTTCATGCATGATGAGAAAATGTGTGTGTGTCAAAGCTAGAAGCCATTGAAAGGAGATCTACGACATCAAGGCTCAGGTTGTATATTGTCCTTTCCATTAATTCAATATATGAGTATGTCCCTTTCCCATAATGATGATGTCATCTTATTACATGATTCCTTGATCACATGTATAGATTAATTGTTGAATATCTTAATATGCTTTTGCCTTGATTGGTTTGTGTTGTGATTGATCGGACGACACGAGAGCATCAAAGCAAAGCGAGGAACAACAGAGAAAAGGAAAGCGTTCATAAGGTATGTTCATCTTTCATTTCTCGTAGTTCATTCAATAATTAGATCTAGGGAAAGAGTAGTATTCTGTCACGGTTTGTTCCAGATCCAGGTGGATCTGGGGAGATTGGTCTGTGTCCGCACTAACTAATTTATCCTTAAACAAAATTGGCGACTCCACTGGGGATAAAACACCTTTGTCTTTTTGGTTTCTTGAACTTTGTGTGGCCATTTACTCTCATTGCTTTTTTCTTCTGATTTGTAAACTTCTGAGTCCTCAGGATACCCTGAGACACCTTCTGGGTAACAAAACCAAGATAGATTTTACTTGATTTTGAAAATTTTTACATACTTTTAGAGATTTACGCATTGTACTTATTGACAGCCTGTGGAAATTCGGAGTGTCCGCACTCTGCATATATAATCCAGTGCGGAAATTCCGCACTGTGCATTTAACTGGACTGCGGAAATGTGATTTATCCGCACTGTGTCCAAGGCTTGCATGCGGGCAGATTTTGAAAATTTTTGAATTCAAATTTTGATTTTTCCAATAGCTCAGTAAGGTTGATTCAAGTCTTTTTGACACTTCATCTCACTGGTTTACATATCTTTTGCTTCATTTGCTTACTGGATCTGATTTAGGTTTTCTAGGCTTGTCTTTGCCTTGATCACTTGACTTTCATTTCTTGGCCTTTTGTGGCAAATTTTCTTCTCTTTGATTACTGGAGTTGAATGTGCTGTGTTGGTTGAGAAGCAGTGATTGTTTGAAAGTTGGGTTTTTTGAAAGTTTCTCTTGTATGTGTTGGTCCCAAGGAACAATTTTCATTTACATTGAGAAGCTCTTTTGGTTTGTTTTTGTTTTTGCTTTCATTGAAAGTATTGGATTGGGTTGTTTGATTTGGATCTTTATAGTTTTGGTTTTCTTTTCTCTTTATTAGAGTTCTTCTTGGAAAGTGAACCATATTTTTTCTTTCAAGAGCTTTGTTTTACTTTTGAAACATCTTAGAGAATCAAAATTATAAAGCTTTCAAGTTTTGAAAAAGACATTTAGAGAAGTTTCATTGTTACATGATTATTTGCATTGGTATCTAAATGGAAATTGAGCATTGCATATGCATAGAAGTATTGAGATTGATTCAGAAAAAAGTTCTCTCTCTCCCATAGCTAGGATTCATTGAATGAAAACGATTACATTTCATCATATCTTTGCATTGATTGGGTCAGAGTCACACATCATTGAGTTTCACTTTCGTTACCTTTGAGTATACAACAACCATTTTAAAACACTGCGCAATAATAAAATTGATCTAGTAACTCTTTTATAGGGCTCTTTTACACCAACATATAGCTAGGCTAGTGCTTTGGAGTAGGAAGAAAGACACACTCTCCAAAGCTCAAAACACACAATAGTATCTTGAGAATAGGGAGTGTAAAATTCCATTGGCCGCATATTGTCCTGGGAAGCCCTTCTAACACAAGGGTCAAGCATTAGGTCACATTGGTGTTGGCAGGGATACTAACCTGCTCTGTTGACATCACTGTAGAGATTGCACGTATTATGGGGGTCACTCCGAGGTATACCCACAATTATGAGTGGAAGCCTTTGAGTTGATTTCGGGCTAGATACCCTGCCTTTGCATGTGGATCGGACTGACGACTGTTTCCCCAGGCAGTACTGTTGTCTGTGGTAACCTTAGTGACCTTTCTCTCTAGGTACTTACCCAAGGTGACTGTGAAGGGGAAAGTCTTCGCGGTACCTGGAATCGACGTTGATCAAACTCACTCGGGCTCCTTGGAAGGTAAATCCACAATTACTGCGTGGAAGCCTTCGAAAGTAAATCCACAATTACGGGCGTGGAAGCTTTCACCAGGGTGTAAGTCTGTTAAGCAGGTCGTCAACGTAACTTTTCCACCCTAGCCCCGCCCCTTCTCGTCTCGTTGTTGCTATGTTGGATTTCATCACCAACTAGTGGCTTCGATATTAGAAGGTATTGTTTGCTTGGTGATTATCTCTAGATTTTATTTGCTAGTGTATGCTGTTGTTTTCTCATAGTTGACCATAGAATTTGCATTGAGAAGTTTGTTACTGAATTACAATTGCTCCTCCATGACGTTCACGTAGGATGCAAGGTTTGTCTCCGGAACATCCGGAAGCTTCAGAACCTTTGCCCACAGCAACACCTGAGGGTACCCCCGAGGACTCTCCTCGTCCGGGTGAAATTCCTCTTGTGCCTTTATCACACGTGGACATAAGTGACCTCCTAGAAGTCCTTACACCACCTCCAACAGTAAACCCTACTGATCCTCTTGATGAGTATCGAATTCACAATACTGAAGAGGATTACCGAATTCGTCGTGGTGAAAGACCTAGAGGACATTTTCATCTTTCTAGTGACGATCTTCCCCCTCCTGAATCAATTACTGGGCCTTCTCGTAGTGTCGTAGGCCCAGATCCTGCTTGGTCAGGTGATTTCCGTCGAAGTTTTTTTGGTCCTGGCTCTATTGAGTCTCCTGAACCGGAAACTACGCCTGCAACTACCACTTATCGTTTTATTTTACCTCCCGAGATGGCTCATCTCGCTATTACTTCGAGTGTCCAAACCACTATTCCGGCAACCACTCTTGCCCCTATTAATACCCAACAACCTTCTGGGGTTAATCCAAATTTACCTCCTGGTTACCATGCATTGAATCCTATGTTGAATGCTCCGCATCCAACACCACCGCAAACTCCAACTGGTTCTCCGGGTGGTCCTCAGTTTCCTGGGCATCCTGTTCCTGGTTTCATCCCGACACTCCCTCAGTTTCCTACTGGTAATCCTACTATTGGTAGCATTATTCTGACCGTTGCACCTAATATACAAGTTCCTGTTGGTGGTCAGGGTAATACATTTCCTTTTCCCTGTCATACTGCAACTACTGCACAACCTGCCATTGGTATGCAAATTCCGGGGGGGGGTAAACCCTTTGGGTGGGGCACCAACCTCACCGTTAGGCCAAAACATACCTCCTGCATTGGTCCAGTATTGGAATCAACTTATGCAAAATTTTCCTCAAAATACTGGGGGGCAACAAGTTGTCCCTACTCCATACCCAGGAGGGACTAATCCTATCTGGGGCTCTGGTCAAACTACCCAACCCCAAGCTCAAGGTCAAAATCCTTGGGGTTACTATCCTATTCAACCACCATAGGGCCAACCAGGATCTTCTCTCTGGGGGCAAACTGCATACGGTCCTACTGGTCTACCGACAGGGCTTCCACCCCAAAGTCACCAGTATCCTCAAGTGAATCGGCAATTGCCTTTTCTCGCTACTCTAGATTTGCCATATTTATCTAGGATTCTCAATGATCCTATTCGTCACTCTCCCCAATGGCCTGCTATTCCTGCAAAGCTTCCATCGGACATTCCGAAATTCAATGGGAAGGTTGGAAAGGACCCCAACAATCATGTCATGACCTTCCATTTGTGGTGTTCGTCTAACTCATTGATGGACGACTCCATTAGATTGCGTCTTTTTCAAAGAACTCTTACAGGTGCTGCTGCCAAGTGGTACATAGAATTACCACGGGGTTTCTTTTCAGATTTCAACACTCTTTCCATGGCCTTCCTCACACACTACCAGTTACCGATTCGTTACGATATGGGGACTGAGATTTTAACCTCCTTCAAACAAAGTACGTGAACTCATATCTCTGACCACATCCATGAGTGGAGAAGGAGGAGACGTCTCATTAAACTTGAACTTCCTTATCAGTTACTGGCTGAGTGGTTTACGAAATCATTTGTAAACAAAATTGGAAAAGACATTGCCATGGGTGGTGTTGTCACAGAAGAGCAGGCTATTAGTCGTGCTCAGTACTTGGATCTCGTTTATTCGCAAACGGGAACCCTTTATGACTTACTGCCCGATTTACCCCGTCCTGGTACTTCTACCTCTTCTGCGCCTCCAGTTTCCTCACATGCAGCTGATGGTGTGATTCGTTCTACTCATAGCCACTCACATTCTGTTTCCACTACAACCCCAAGATCCACATCTTCTAATGTGCAAAGTGCTCCGTCTTCTGCTCCTCCCCCCGGTAAAACCTTGGAAGTGAATGCTGTTCAATCTACACCGACCGGTAAGACCAAGTCTAAAAAAGGGAGAGGCAAGAATAAGGAGGGTAAAAACAATAATTCTAGTGAACAAATCAAATCCCCTCCTTTTGAAGACCGGGATAAGCGCAAACCACGCTACCCTTGCCTTATGTGTAGTGACGATCATTACACAAAGGATTGTCCGAGACGTGCTGAAGTTCAAAAGTTCCTTCAATCCATGTCGAAACCTTCTACTCCGGCTGTCTTGTCTCAACCTTTCCCGTCTCAACAACAGGCTTTGTTGGTCATTCATGATCAACCCTACACATCTACACAATCCTTCGTTTTAATGTGCACTGGTGATTCGAAGAAAGACACTGTTACACTTACCACTAGAGCCAAAGACTATACTTCTTTTAAGGAGAAGGTTGACGATACACCTCCTGATCTGGTACCAACCTCGTCACCGAATCCACCCACCATCGGTCCTCTTCATCTCGAAAGACCGAACCTTGATACAGTTATACGACCTCCCCCAAAAGGTGTCGTTAAGAAATCGACATTCAATCCTCATGCACGTGCGGCTCAGAACTATAGTATTGTAGAAGATCTAGCCCAAGCACCTTCAGCGATGTCTGCCCTTGAAGTCCTTCAGTCCTGTCCTGCACAGCGAAGGGCCCTGTTGAAAGCCATAGGTGGAATCGATCCTACGGACGAGAATTTGATAGTCTTTGACTTGAACGAACATATTCCAAGGTTACCTGCGCAGCTTGCATTTCAAATCCAAGTTGTGGTTGCTGACAAAAGCATTTTTCGGACGGTTGTCGACGAGGGTGCCTCTACGTGTGTCATGTATTTTTCTTGCTGGAAAGCCATTGGTTCTCCACCGTTAACCGAGTCACAAAACACTTTGCGAGCCTTTAATGGCTCTGGTTTCAAACCATACGATGTTCTGCCGTCGTTGCCTGTCACTCTTGAAGGTAAGACCGTCCAGGTGGAAGTGGAAGTTTTTGATACTCCTCTCGATTATAATATTCTACTTGGTCGAAGTTGGGTCGATTCTATGTGTGCAGTAGTGTCAACTCTTTTCCGTGTGCTACGATTTCCTCACCAAGGTAAAGTGGTCACAGTTGATCAACTTGCTTTCTTCAATACTGATACTCGTGCAGGCAACGTGCCATTCATTGCAAACACCCCTGCTGGTTATGAGAATGTTGGAGTCGGTCTTTTAAAAGATTCGACGTTAATGGGTACTTTTCCTATACCACCACCACCCAATATTCCTAAACCGTCAGTTGCATCTATTAACATGATCTCTACTGTGCCTCGTTAACTTCCAGTGTCTGTCGACCCTTGGATAGTCCCTGATCCTGGAGACCATGTTCGTTTCGGCAACGTTATGTTGTTGAGTCCGATTGAGTCTGATTACCAAGCCATTCAATCGGCAACCCCTCTTACTTTTTCTTGTGGTGAGTTGTTTCCTGATCCTTTCCGTGTTGTTTTTCCAACTGACGAGATGATCATGTCCTTTTTGGATGACACCCCTTGGGACGATGGGCATCATCGTTCCATACTGTTTCTGGAACAACAAACTCTTGAGAATTACCAACGGATTTCGACCCCGTCGACCGTTGTAGTTGTTAAGACCATTCCCAGATCTATACACGATGTATTTGCAGAAGGGAACCTTAGTAACATTTCACCCATGATCCCCATAGACATTTCCGTAAAACCTGGGATAGTTGAGAATGTTCATATTGGCGCTTCATGTACTCCCGAAGAAATTACCACTTACACTTCCTTGTTTAAATAATTTCGGGATATCTTTGCATGGAGTTATGAAGAAATGCCGTGTATTGACCCGTCTATTGTGGTGCATGAAATTAAGACATACCCCGGAGCCAAACCAGTCCGGCAGCGCCTCCGTCCTGTCCATCCACGTAAAGCCACGGCCATTAAACTTGAGGTTGAAAAACTTCTCAAAGCCAGTTTTATTTATCCTGTGGCCTTGACGGAATGGGTTTCAAACCCTGTACCGATCGATAAAAAGGGTGGTAGTATTCACGTTTGTGTAGATTATCGAGATATCAACAAAGATTGTCCTAAGGACAATTTTCCAACCCCTTTCGTCGACCAAATAGTCGATGATTGTGCCGGCAGTGAAATCTTTTCTCTCATGGACAGATTTTCCGGCTATAATCAGATCAACATCGCTCCCGAGGACCAACACAAAACAGCTTTTATTTGTCCTTGGGGTACTTTCGCCTACCGTAAACTTCCTTTCGGTTTAAAAAACGCTGGTGCCACTTTTCAACGTGCTATGTCTTACACATTCCACGATATTAAGCATATTGTTCAACCTTATTTGGACGATTTGCCAGCTCACTCTTTGCGTCGGATTGATCATCCTCGGCATCTTCGAGCCATTTTCGTTCGTTGTCGATTCTATCGCATTCGTTTGAACCCGCACAAATCTATTTTTTGCGTAGAATCCGACCGTCTCCTTGGTTTTATTGTTTCACGATTTGGGATCCGGGTGGATCCTATCAAGGTCGAGGCGATTCTTAATCTCCCTCCTTCTTCTTTACGCCAGTTACAAAGTTTGCAAGGGAAAGCAAACTTTCTTCGTCGGTTCATCCCGAATTACGCTGAAATTACTCGAGGGTTTACCCGTCTTTTAAAGAAAGGTTCTGAGTTTGTATGGGATAAAGCTGCTAATGATGCTTTTGAAGCCTTGAAGTTGTCCCTTACCAAAGCTCCTCTTCTGTTTCCTCCTGATTACAGTCGAGATTACTTTCTTTATTTAGCTGCGTCCGAGTATACCATTGGTATGGTCCTCGTTCAAGAGGATGATAACCGTGATGAACATGTTATATATTACCTGAGTCAAAGTTTAACTTCTACCGAAATTAAATACCAACATGTTGAGAAGCTAGCCTTGGCTGCTGTTCAAGCAGTCCAACGTTTTCGTCACTACATTCTTGCCAGGAAAACTACCGTGATTTCCCACTGTAACCCTATGCAACATATATTGACTCGTCAATTGCTGGGGGGAAAGTACTCCAAATGGATAGTTATTCTCCAGGAGTTCGATTTAGAGTTCGATCGAGCCACATCGAAGAAGTCTCTAGTTTTCGCTGAGTTGATTTTTGACTTTCCCCACACTGCAACGGAAAAAGTAGCAGTTGATTCGTTACCCGACGAGTCACTTTTCCTCATTAATACCGATGATATTTGGTATGGAGATATCATTATCTATCTCCAAACTCAAACTTTCCGGCCCGCTTTGTCCAGTGCCGAACGACGTCGTGTTCATTATCAAGCACGTAATTATATTATTCTTAGTGATACACTTTATCGGCGAGGAGTTGACTCTGTGTTTCGAAGTTGTTTGACTTTTGAAGAAGCCGAGAGAGCTTTGAATGATTGCCACTCGGGAGCATGTGGCGGTCATATGTCTGGGTATGCTACTGCTCAGAAAATTTTACGTGCCAGATACTTTTGGCCCTCGTTGTTTACAGACTGCATCACTGCTATCCAAAAGTGTCATGCATGCCAAACCTATAATAAGAAAATTCGGTCGCATCCCGCTCCCCTTCATCCTGTAGTCTCAGTAGGTCCATTCGCTAAATGGGGCATTGACTTCATGACATGTCACCCTCGCTCGGCTGGGGGGCATGGTTACATTATCGTAGCAGTGGATTATTTCACAAAATGGGCCGAGGCAATGCCGACATTTGATAATACCGGGAAGACTGCAGCACTTTTTCTGTTTAACCATGTCATCACTCGTTTTGGTGTTCCTCAAGCTATCGTTACCGATCACGGTAGTCATTTTCAAAATAATATGATGTCTGAACTTACAACAAAGTTGGGCCTTCGTCATGATAGCTCAACTCCCTATTATCCACAAGCTAATGGCCAGGTCGAATCCATTAACAAGGTTCTTATCACTATGATTAGACGGATGATAGGAATCCATAAAACTAGCTGGCACACAATGTTATTTTCGGCATTATGGGCGTATCGGACATCGGTTAAGTCTGCCACAGGATTCACACCTTTTCGATTAGTTTATGGCATGGAAGCCATTCTACCTATAGAATGCGAAATTCCGTCTTTGAAACTAGCTGTAGAACTTTTACCAAATACTTCTGCCGAAGAGGAACGTCTGTTGTATTTGATGCGATTAGACGAGACTCGCTGTGATGCTACCTTGGTAATCGAAGCCCAGAAAAAACGTGTTAAGGCACAGCACGACAAGCATGATAAACCTCGTGTCTTTTCCGAAGGAGATCTTGTTCTTTTGTATGAACAAGACAAAGATGTCTTAGGAGCTGGGAAATTTGAACCAATGTGGCGTGGTCCTTATATTGTTAGCAAAGTTTTGGCGAAGGGGGCATATGAGTTAGTGGATTATGATGGGATACCTTTGAGTGAACCCAGAAATGGGTTATACTTAAAGAAATACTATGCATGAGTCATTTGTGCATGAAGTATTTGCATTTTTATGTATCATACTGAGTGTGTGTGATTACTTTTAGTTTTGAGTTTGACGTTATTTGGTCGTTACCCTTACGATTACATTGTGTTTGATTGTCAGATGTCGGAGTATTCGCTACCTTACATTGGCTTCGCTGACGGCGCTAGCCGTAGTACTCGGAACCTAGCTTCTGCTGCCTGGGCAATCTATGCCCCAACAAACGAGCTTATTTCTTTACAAGGTGTATGTCTAGGGCGAGCAACCAACAACATAGCAGAGTATAGCGCCGTTATTGAATTATTGGTTGATGCTATCTCTCTTGGAATTCGTCGTTTGGTTGTGCGACTCGACTCGCAGCTAGTAGTACTACAGCTAAGTAATGTCTACTCTATTCGAAGTCCTACACTATTAAGAGTTTATTTGCGGATTCGACTCTTAGAAAGACATTTTGATTACATAGAATATCAACACATTCCGAGAAGTCTTAATACATTAACAGATGCATTAGCTAATTATGTATTAGACAGGCATTTGAACAATTTATAAATCAAGCACATGTACACAAATGTAAAGTAAGCCGGTAACAACCATGTATATATATATAACGATCAAAATGTCTGTTACAAAAATGCGTCCGAAGACCAAAAAGATAAAAAATGGAAGCTCATGGCTTCTACATAACGATATCATGACATCAATGATGTTCACGATAGCATACTAAAGTCCTGACTACTCTACGGAGCAAACGACCCATAGAGGTAGGAACTCCCACAGTATGACGCTGATCATTTTGTGGGACCTCATCCAAAGACATGTCTGGAATATTATGCATCAAGCCCTCTAAATTTTGCTCCACAGTAAAGTAGTCTGCAGCATGCTGAGGGACTGGAACTATCACTTCTCCTCGCCGCTGTGTAGGAGAACTCCCAGCTGGTCTGTGGGCTCCAACATCTGTTTTATCAATACATTTTGGTGTTAGTCTTCGACAAAGTAACAAACTCAAAAAACATTTAATATCATTAAAATACAAAAACATATAAAAACTCAAAAAGTTGGTGACCTTCTTACCAATGTTCCCCCACTGTGTATCTTCAGGAAGGCTGAGGTCAGGATCACCTCGAAAATCCAGGCCAGCGTATGCATAATCCTCAACCATCACCACCTGGCCTTGGAGCCAATCGAAAAAACGATCGTCATATCTGACAATCGGTCCTGCCACATGCCTCGTCATGAGCTGGCACCATCGTAGCATATGTGGCTCCCTAGGACTCAGGAGCTGCCAGTCTCCCTGAAGCCTGTACACCGGGACTCTCTCACAGAAGAAGGATACTAACAGTGATCCATAGCCAAATTGCTTGAAACCTCCATGCCTGCTTTTTGTCAGCTATTTTTTGAGATTACGCAATACTGCATCAGCCTAGTTGAAAACTCGGGGCTCAAGACACTCGAGAGCATACTGAAAGTAGCTCTGTAGAGCCATATGAGGAGAAGCACTGCCTGCCATCCGAGCTATGGACCACAGAATGGTACAAAGAGTGATGTCAGTCACTCCCCAAATAGCCACTTTCCCCTCTCGTCTTTCGGCCTCTGGCACACAGTAGTCTCTACAGTACTCACTCATTTTTCTACCACCTCTGCGACTACCAGTCAAACTGACATACGAACCCCGTCGTGATAATCCGGTCAGGAAGTAGATAT
Organism: Picea engelmannii; assembly: GCA_009831015.1. Classification (NCBI taxonomy): domain Eukaryota; kingdom Viridiplantae; phylum Streptophyta; class Pinopsida; order Pinales; family Pinaceae; genus Picea; species Picea engelmannii. Next base: position 656,136 of record ML782392.1, on the reverse strand, counting down.
CTTCGATATCAATAGTCAATGTATGCATGCCCACATGGAAAACTTGTTGGTCTGGATCCCACATTTGGACTATATGTTCCAATAGACATACTTGGGCTCTCATGCCCGGTATCCTGAAGTATTTGAGGAGACCACAGTTTCTTAGGGCAGCAATGGTTTGTGGGTGATTTTCGACAGCATTATTTTCATCTTCGTGCTCACGTTCTCTCCACTCAAGAACCATGGTGTGACTATTAACCTGCACAATGACCATAAGAAGATAGTCAATATCTTGAATCATAAGAAATCTTGATTTTTATGGCTAAACGTTGTGTGATTTTTTTCGTTCTGCGCTGTCCGCAGGTGAATTTAACACACAGTGCGGACTTTCTGCACTGTGGTTAAAGTTCACCTGCGGAAATCCAAACTTCCCGCAGGTCACGAAAGGGTTGACTGCGGAAACCCTGTTATGTGCGTAGGGCTTTAAAAAATCAATCATAACTCAATACTTAACCATTCAAATCATAAAAATAAACCATGAAAAGATAAAGAATCGAGCACTTACTTGTTTGATCCAAACGGTTTGTGATTTGATGCACTGGAGCTCCCTGAAATTGACTTTGAAGATTGGAGGTGAAATGGTATTTTTTACACTGAATTGGTAATTGGGAAAACAAATGGTGAAAATAGAATGGTAATTTTGATTATATTCACTTTTTACTTTTTGAAAAGTGGGTTTTTCATTCTTTTTTCATTATGTTACCAAATTTAACCTAATTACTAATGTGGGAATGAGTAAATGACTTGCAGGCCCTTAACGAGATGATTATGGATCCAAAAAAAGTTGTTTTTTATGGTTTTAATCTAAAAACCTCAAGTGTAGTTTACCCGTTCTAACACTTGTAAAAAACTTAGAACGTGGTCGGGCGTTGTTTTAGCCCTTTTCCGGGCTTGATGTGGTTATACGAAAAAGGAACCCCCTGGAGTTAACTTTAAGCCCTTTTCACGACTCCCTAAACATGAAAAGATTGTTGAGCGACCTTGCTATTTTCACGCTCGTTAAAGTATTTGAACTTACGCGTCCCTCGAGCGATAGTTTAACCCTTTTTCGGTCTCGTTGGACTAATGTACGAAAAAGGCACTGAGAGAGTTCTCTTTTAAGTGTTTTTCCTAACTCTATAATCTTGAAAAACCTTCGAGTTTGCTATCTTTGGACTCGTTAAACACACATTGACAGGCCCATGATGGGACCGAGCCACTCCTTCTTAGGGTTCGTTAAAAATACTCCGAGGGACTCATCCGAAGGATGAGCTTACATCAACAAGCATATGTGATCCTCTTCAAGCTTGCGTAAAAATAAAGAGGTACTTGCCAGAAATGGTGGGGGAAAAAATTTGGGAAAGGGATATGTTTCGTCTTTGAGTTAGTTGGCAGTAAGTGTCACTCTTGAACATGACACCCCCTATTCATCATTCGAAGTTGGTTTGGGAAATCCGTTTGTCTCTCATACGATTTGATTACAAGGTTTTTCCATGTGTCGTTTTTGAGTCAATGCTGCCAAATCATTGGTCGTGTCATCCATATGTTCAAGAGCTGTCCAACCTTTGTTTGAGTCGGCCATCTGCAGTTATCCTTTCACTTTGTGTCGGCCTTCCCTGTGTCTAAAGTCCAATTGTTACATGCTCTGTTTCATCTATCAAACTCTGTTACTCATTTCGTGTCACTGATGGGGGATACATTAAGGCCCTCCTGTGACGAGTCTTTTTCCGTCGACATCAGCACATTATCCGGGATTGAGACTTAGAAATCATTTAGTACCTTGAATCTTGCATGCCTCAATGGCAAGTTTCTCGCTTTCGACAATGGGTTTACATTATTGACCTTTGATCGAAAGATTCCGTCGGATGTTCGACATCAGCTCATTTATTCACAGTCGATGGATTGTACTATCGTACCTTGGGAGTCATTGACATTAATGGTGATTTCCCTCGCACTTGTTAACGGTATACATCAATGACCGGTAATCAAGTGGTTTCTACCATGTTCGACTTCGACACATGT
>ML782392.1:638448-653804 GCA_009831015.1 Picea engelmannii | reverse complement strand
TGTTATCCACATTTTTGGTTATCGAGATGATATTATGATTATGTCATGATAATGGAAGATCAAACTCTTCATTAAGATCATTTTCATGAAGAAAGTTACACTTGTCATTTTCTCAAAATCACATTTTGAAAATAGTTCGCAGGTTGCTTATGTCTCTCTTGCGGAAATCCTTAGTTTCCGCATGCTGCTTTCATCTTGACTGCGGACTTTCCGCATTGTGTTAATGTCTAGGGTGCAGACATGTTTCTAAAGGGAGAAAATGAATAAGTTCTCGATCCTTCTAGAAGGAATCTTCTAGAAGGATGAGTTGGAGTTCGAATGGTTGGAAAATTAATGAGTTTCCAGATATCTTGGGATTACCCTTTATCCAAGTAACTAAACAATCTTCTCCTATATATTGAAGAGATTGCCCATGAGAATGGTTAGTAGCAAATTAGCAAGAGTAAGATATTGGAGAATTGGTGAATTATTGTATGGAGGACTGATGCTGCAGCAGATAGAGACAACCACAAGGTGATCACAAGTAGTGGAAGTTCTTCATGCATGATGAGAAAATGTGTGTGTGTCAAAGCTAGAAGCCATTGAAAGGAGATCTACGACATCAAGGCTCAGGTTGTATATTGTCCTTTCCATTAATTCAATATATGAGTATGTCCCTTTCCCATAATGATGATGTCATCTTATTACATGATTCCTTGATCACATGTATAGATTAATTGTTGAATATCTTAATATGCTTTTTCCTTGATTGGTTTGTGTTGTGATTGATCGGACGGCACGAGAGCATCAAAGAAAAGTGAGGAACAACGGAGAAAAGGAAAGTGTTCATAAGGTATGTTCATCTTTCATTTCTCGTAGTTCATTCAATAATTAGATCTAGGGAAAGAGTAGTATTCTATCACGGTTTGTTCCAGATCTAGGTGGATCTGGGGAGATTGGTCTGTGTCCGCACTCACTAATTTATCCTTAAACAACTACTGGCACTTTCAGCAACACCTGCGGAGCATATGGAGTCTCGGCCGAAGTAGCAATAGGGGGTTGCAGGACACAGGTGTCTACAACCAGAGGAAATGCATAGTGATTCCAGGACAATAACACACAACAATATAGTTACTCTTTACCACACTTAAGCCTACTTTGCACAGTTATATTCCTGATCTAACACAACAATACAACACAGTATAGCAGATAACAAATAACACAACATCCATCGCATAGAACAACAATATATACGTGGTTCACCCTCTCCCTAGGGATATGTCCACAAAACTGTGTTTCTTGATATATTATATGAAAACATACAATTCTATCTACGCACTTAGCTGCAGATTTCTCTCTCTTTGTCTCTCTTTCTACCTCCCCTCCCTATGCACCCAGCTACAGGGTTAATCTTCGCACCTAGCTGAAGATCTTACAATACAGACTCAATAACGTTCTCAACAACAACACTCAATAATGAACAACACTTTCATAGTGTCAATGAACCAACTATTGAGCAACCCCTCTCAACTCTCCTAGACCTTTATTTATACATTACATGGAAAATGTCTAGGTGTCAAAACCCTAGATCCAAAACCCTAGGTCAACTTGACCCATGTTTTTAGGGCTTCACCAACCTGTCTTTCCTTATTTCTTGTGAGGTACTCCAAAGAAATCGTTGATGTATTCTTCCTCTTGCTGAGTTTTCCACGATCCATCTTCCTTACTACTTTACCTTCCTTGATCTTCTCTTCCAAGGACTATCTTTTCCTTTATTTTCTTCTTCTTTTTTTACTTCGACCCTTCCTTGGTTTGTGTGCCTTCTGTGTAGATCGTACTTTTCCTTTCTTCCTTAATATTCACTTCCTTATCTACCCAAGGGCCAATAGGCCCCCAACACTCACATGTGACTCGTCTCGTGTCATTGCAATACTGAACCTTCTGTTTTACATGGACTACAGACTGCATGGAGCAGCCTGTGATTTCTACTCTGTCCCTCCCTATCATGTGCAGATTGTCTTCTCTGTGTTTGGTACCCAGTTTCAATTGCACCCAGTACCTAGACCCTTCCTCCTTTGATTCTATTGAGAGCTGTGAGGCAGCTAGTTATCATAATACAATTTCAATCGAGTCCCATTCACTAATCCATCCTTCCATTCTTCATTAAGGGTCTTCAACTATGTAGCTCCTCCCTCTGTGATGTAGGCAACCTCAAATGGTCCTAGCCAATGTGTCCTGAACTTCCCTGGATGCTTCATGAACTTGCTGTCATATAACAATACCAAGTCTCCTTGCTCGAGTGCCTTCCTCTTGATATTTATGTCATGGTAATCCTTTTCTCTTTCTTTTTGTACTTGTTGATGAAATCCTACAATAAACTTGTCTTCTTCTAGTTCCAGCAATTGCGCAAGCATGTCTTGAACAACGCCGGTCTCATCCATACTTGTGAATGCTGCAATTCTTAAACTAGCAACCAAGTATTCCATAGGTACCACTGCTTCTAAGCCATATACTAACTTAAATGGGGTTTGCATTGTTAACTTCTTGTAGGTAGTTCTGTAGGCCCATAACACTGCTGGAATTCTTAAATCCCAATCGTCTCTGTTTACACTGCAAATCTTCATCAGTGTTGTCTCCAAGATCTTATTGAAAGCTTCGATTGTACCATTCGCCTGTGGGTGGTATGGGGTGCTCTCCTGACGGTGAAATTTGAATTTCTGTGTCAAGGCTTCAATAGTTTTATTGATAAAATGTGTTCCTTGATCACTCATGAGGATCTTCGGGCATCCAAATCTAGTTATGATATCCTCAAAAATGAACTGTGCAGATGTAGCTGCACTACAGTCCTTAACTGCTCTTGCTTTTTCCCATTTGGTCAAATAATCCATCGCAGTAATAATGTATCTCGCTCTTGTGCGCCTTCTTGGTGGGTTAATAGGTCCCACAAAATCAATGGCCCATTTTTCGAATACTTGCAATGTTAATTGTGGTGCCAAAGGCATCTGATCTCTTCTAGAAGGCTTTCCTACTCTCTGACATATATCACAGGCCTTGTAATATTCCTTAGCATCCTTGTGTAAAGTAGGCCACCAAAGGCTGACTCTGAGGATATTCTTCTCTATGGATTTTCCTGCATAGTGTCCTCCAGCGATGCCTTCATGTTCTTCTGCCATAATCAGTGGTCTTTCTACCTCCATAACACATCTCCTCAAGATCTCATGTGGTCCCATCTTGTACAACTGTCCAGTTATCAGTTGAAAATTGGCAGCGCAGACTACCAACTATTTCTTCTACATAATTTTATATTCGTGAGGTTCCATTCCTTTGGACATGAACTGAAATATCTTGGCGAAGTGATCGTCGACTTTCATGATGGCCATCAATTGTGCCTCTGGTAGTGTATCCTCCAGACTAGTTATACGCTAGAATGGTGGCATCTTATCTTTGAGAAGAGATGTGGTGAATACTCAAGTTCACAAGAATATGGATTACAATGAGGTGATAAAGGCCTTTTTAGCATAAATAAATTCCATAACGCTAACCCTGGAAGAAGAAAAGTCAACAGTTTTGTGGACTCCACTTTGGGTAGTTTGGTGTATCAACTTTCCGAGGGCGTAACTTTGGCATACAATCTCTGTTTGGGGCGCTTGATATCTCGTTGGAAAGGTATCTTCGAGAAGATTAATTTTGGGGACTCAATTATATCCTTTTTCCATCATTGAGTTACTCAATCCTAAAAAAATTTCATTCAGACACTCAAAATGGCCCCGAAAGTTTAGGAACCGAAAAACTGCTAAAAATAGTAAATTTTCAGAAGATTGTTTTGAGCCAGTTAGAATAGGTGGGTGGCCACCGATATCCACCTGAAAAAATCCTCCCTCATTAGGAAGCAATGGTATCCATTGTGTTGAGTGGCCGGGGGAGAGTTAAAAGTGTTTGCTGAATCTGCATCTTGATGATCTGCTTGCCTTACTGGAGAAGTTGTGCTGCTTATCTTGTTGAAGGCTGTCACGAACCTAAGGATGGAAGGGTTGGAACTTTTTAACTAGTTTGGCTACATGATATGACTATGTGTAGAAGGAATCATTTCTCTTTTCTTAAATCTTGTCGACCTGCTTCTGTTGGACAAAAGGTGCTTGGACTAAGGCTGCAATGGTTGCGGTGTTCTTCTATTCACCTTTTGAACAAACTGTGAAGAAGATGAATTTTCTACTATGAGATACTACCTTTTCAAACTGTTAGGTGGTATAGTAGTTGTAACTACCTCTGGTATCCTATAGATATGACCCCCCAGAGTAACAATGACACTATGGGGTCGAGACTCATAAATAACATGGCGCTTCCACATATATGGATGGCCCCAAAAAAAATCACAAACATCCAATGGGGAAACGTCACATTATACATTATACTTGAAGGGTTGGATGCTGTATGACAATCAACATTATTGGCTGACACAAAGATCTCGTCATTGGCGAAGCCTCCCAATGTTGTATGGCTGCGGGTGTGGTTTTGTTGACAATCCCAACTGTTTGACAACCTCTACTGAGATGAGTTTCTTCTATATTCTTCTATCAACAATGAAATTTAATGGGGTCCCCTTCACCTAGATATTTGAATGGAAGAGGCGTTCCCCCTCTTTCAGATCTGTTGGTTATTCTGTTTGAATTGTTGTGGTCTCGACAATAGCAGTGGGGTATGTGTGGATGATATTTCTTTTTCCATTATGTTTTGAATCGGATTCTAAATCATATTTCTACTACTTGTCTTTGATCTCGACCACCAATGATTCTTTTGTATGACATTCATCAGTGTTGTGCCAGGGGATTTTGTGGAAATCACACCACTTTCCAGTGCCCTTCTTTATCTTCCCGTGACCCTTCTTTTCTTGTGTCTTGGACTGGTTTTTAGGATGTTGTTTGTTAGGGTTGTCTTTATCATACTTTGGTTGTTGTGGATTTGAAGACCCAAACTCCCGTTTGTTCTGGTGCCTAAATTTTTGCTTGATTTTGATAGCATGTCCATAGGAAACTCCTAGCGATGAGATGTCTAGAAACTCCATTTCAGTTTGGATGTACCTATGTAGAGCCCCATGGTATTTGAAAACCAAATGCCGCTCAAAATATTTTATACCTAGCTTTTTGTGAAAGGTATGAAAGGTGTTGGTGAAATCTATCTCTACTTGGCCTCTCTCTTGATGCATGGTGGTCCATCTCATGTTCTGGTCATCATATTTACCAATAGGGTAATATCGTTCCTTGAACGCATCCAAAAAAATCCCAAGTGGGCTCAGCCCCATATATTCCAGACTCCTCTGTGGAAATTTGATTCCAGTAAATTTCCCGCCAATGTTTGACATGGGGGAGAGCTTTAAGGAGTGCTAAGGTGATCTTTTCCCTATCAAAAAAATTGTGAACAGAGAAATAACCTTCTAGGAGATTGAACCATTTTTCTAGGGCATACACATCTATCTGTCCTTCAAATACGAGAATATCCAAATTAAATTGTACCTTGAAAGGTGAGGTACCTCCAAAGTGGCCACTTGGTGAAGACGCACTAGTTTTTATCGACAGGCGTTGAAATATGTGGGAAAAATTATCCATCATTTGATCCCTCTGCCACGTGAGATCTTTCTCAAGTGACAGATTAATATAATTGTCTTCTCTGTCATTTTTATTTTTTTTCGACATGGAGGGTTTCTTGGGTGTGTGAGAGCGATTGTCCTCAAGAGAGAAAATCTCAAGACCCAACTTGCTATACTCAGACCTTGTCAGGGACATGCATTGAAAAACGATTAAGAGCAGCCTGCTCTGATACCACTGATACAGATTATTTTCAGTATAAAATTAGAGTGGAGATATAATAAAGAAATGTATATATATATATATATATAAGATATCCAATAATATAACATATATTTATCATAGATATAACCATTAACATAGAGATATAGTAATACACAATTTCTATTAATGAGTGAAATGTAGAAGACTGTAAAAATACATAGTGAAAGACTCGTTAGAATGGTGGAAACTTATCTTTAAGAAGAGATGTGATGGCTACTCACATTCGCAAGAAGTTGGATTAAAATGAGGCTCTAAAGGATTTTTTAACATAAACAAAGTCCAAAACCCTAACCCCGAAAGATGAAAAGGAAACAACTTTGTGGACATCGTTTTGGGTAGTTTGGTGTATCAACTTCCACAGGGCGTAACTTTGGCATACGATCTCCGTTTGGGGCGCACAATAATCTCTGATACCACTGATCCAGATTATTTTCGGTATGAAATTAGAGTGTAGATATAATAAAGAAATGTATATATATATATAAGATATCCAATAATATAACAGATATTTATTAGAGATATAACCATAAACACAGATATATAGTAATACACAATTTCTATTAATGAGTGAAATGTACAAGACTATAAAAATACATAGTGAAAGACTCGTTAGAATGGTGGAAATTTATCTCTAAGAAGAGATGTGATAGCTACTCACATTTGCAAGAATTTGGATTAAAATGAGGCTCTAAAGGCTTTTTCAACATAAATAAAGTCCAAAATCCTAACCCCGAAAGATGAAAAGGAAATAACTTTGTGGACATCGTTTTGGGTAGTTTGGTGTATCAACTTCCAGAGGGAGTAACTTTGACATAAGATCTTCGTTTGGGGCACACAATAGTTGATTGGAAAGGTATCATGGAGGAGATTCATTTTGGAGGCTCAATCAAAGAATTTGACTATCATTGAGGTTCTTTATCATGAAAAAAATTCATTTAGGCCCTCAAATGGCCCCAAAAGTTTATGAACCTAAAAGCTGCTAAAAATAGTAAATTGCCAGAAGATTTTTTTCAACAAGTTGGAATAGGTGTGTGGTCACTAATATCCACTTCCATCAATCCTTGCTCATTAGGAACCAATGGTCTCTATTTCATTGAGTGGCTGGGGGAGAGGGAAAAACATTTGTTGAATCTACATCTTGATGAGCTGCATGCCTCGCTGGAGAAGTTGCGCTATTTAGCTTGTTGAAGGCTGTCACAAACCTGTGGCTGTAAGGTTTGGACCTTTTTAAATAGTCTGGATATATGATATGAATGTGTGTAGAAGGAATCCTTTCACTTTTCTTCAATCTTGTCGACCTGCTTCTGTTGGACATAAGGTACTTTTACCCAGTTTGCAGTGGTTGCGGTGTTCTTCTGTTCACCTTTTGAACAAACTATGAAAAAGATGAATTTTGTAGTAGGATATAATACCTTGGGACACTATTTAGGCGGGACAATATTTGGAACTACCTCTAGTATCCTATAGAGATGATCCCCGAGAGTAAAAATGACATGACAGGGTCGAGACTCATAAATAGCATGTCGCTTCCACATATATGGCTGGCCCAAAAGAACATCATAGAAATCCAACAGGTAAACATTGCATAATACCTGATCCTTGAAGGGAAGGATACCGTATGAAAATCAACACTATGGTTGAAACAGAGATCTCATCCCTAAAGAAGCCACTCGATGTTCTATGGATGCGGGTGTGGTGTTGTCGACAATCCCAACTATTTGACGACCTCTATTGAGATAAGGTTATTATTGCTTCTGCTATCAACAATGAAATGCAATGGGGTCCCCTTCACCCAAACATGTGAATGGAAGAGGTGTTCCCCCTCTTCAGGATTTGTTGGTTCTTCTGGTTGAATTGTTGTGGTTGCGACAGTAGCAGTGGGGTCTGCGTCAATGATCTATCTTTTTCCATTATTTTTTGAATCATATTTTGAATTAGTGGTCGACTCCTTGTCTTTGATCTCGGCCACAAATGATTGTTTTGAGTGACATTCATCAATGTTGTGACAAGAGCTTCTATGGAAATCACACCACTTTCCAGTGTCCCTTTTCATCTTCCCGTGAATCTTCTCTTCCTATGGCTTGGACTTATTTTCGGGAGGCTATTTTTTAGGTCCGTCTTTATCATACTTTGGTTGTTGTGTATTTGCAGAACTAAACTCCCGTTTGTTTTGGTGACTAAATTTTTTCTCAATTTTGATAGCATATCGATAGACAACTCCCAGTGATGATATGTCTAGAAACTCTATTTCAGTTTGGGTGTACCTATGTAGAGCCCCACTGTATTTTAGAAACAAATTATTCTCAGAATATTTGATAGCCAACTTGGTGCGCAAGGTATGAAAGGTGTTGGTGAACTCTGGCATTGTTTGGCTCCTCTCTTGAAGTAGTGTGGTCCATCTCATGTACTAGCCATCATAGTTACCAACAAGGTAATATTGTTCCTTGACCGCATCCACAAAAAAATCTCAAGTGGGCTCGACCCATATATTCGAGACTCCTCTGTGGAAATTTGATCCTAGTAAGTTTCCCACCAATGTTTGACATGGGGGAGATATTTAAGGAGTGAAAAGGTTATCTTTTCCCTATTGAAAAAATTGTGAAAAAAGAAATAACCTTCTAGCATATTTAACCATTTTTCTAGAGCATCTGTATCTATATGTCCTTTAGATACGGGAATATTCAAATTAAATTGTATCTTTAAAGGTGAGGTAACTTCAAAGTGGGAACTTGATGAAGACGCACTGATTTTTATCAGCAGGCATTGAAGGATGTGGGAAAAATTATCCATCATTTCATCTCTCTTTCACATGAGAGCTTGCTCAAACAACAAATTAATATAATCGTCTGTTTTGTCATTTTTCTTTTCTTCCACCATGGAGGATTTCTTGGGTGTGAAAGAGAGATTTTCCTCAAAAGAGACAAGATAGATACCAAACTTGCTATACTCAGACCTCGTCGGGGACATGAATTGAAAAAAAATGATCAAGAGTAGCCTTGTCTAATACCATTGATCCAGATTATTTTTGGCACAAAATGAGAGAAGAGATATAATAAAGATATATATATATATATATATATATATATATATATATATATATATATATATATATCTCAGATATCCAATAATATAAAAAATATTTTTCAGAGATATAACCATAAGCACAAACATATAGTAATACACAATTTCTATTAACAAACAAAATGTACAAGACTGTAAAAATATAGAGTGAAAAACTCGCTAGAATGGTGTTGGTCATTGACCAAGTTTTGGGAGATCCTTGGTCAAAGTTTGACCTATTTTGGACTTTGATAGCCTGTCGAAGATGGAGCGCAAGACGAAGCGGAGATTACAGGATCCTGACCCCTTTTTGGGTTTTGGGATTATGTCAGAGGCATGGGATGTCGACCCATGGGTTTACCCATGCTTAGGCCTATTTTGTAATATATAAATAGATGTCTAGGCGATGTAAGGATAGATATGGAGATAGAGGCATATATGTGATGTGTGCTAAGTGAAAGTATGTTTTGTAGATGCTTTGTGCATACTGTGAGAGACCTGCATAACTAAGTGCGGAAGGTGGTAACAGACTGTGGAAGGCTTTGTGTTGTAATGCAAGGAAGAAGGATCTAGCGAACTGCGCAGACCTCCTGTCCTATGTGGAGTAAGGTTTTTGTGGCTCTGTGCATGAATCCGATTGAAGAAGCTAATAAAGAAGAAGAGTTGGTGGACGTAGCCACAGGGTGGGGGTGAACTATGTATATGCTGTGTTGCTCTACTTTGTGTGATGTGTTGGTGTATTTATCTGTTATCTACTAAGTGCTTGTCATAGATAGATAGATAGATCTGTTTATGCTTTGTGCTTATGATGAATCTGGATGCTAGATCTGACCTATGTGAACTTGCTTAGTTCTTGAATCTGCTAGATATGATCTATTTCTTTATTCTAAGTGCTTAGATACGTTAGATCTGGGTGAATGTTGCGATGCTCTGTTTTATCTGCGGAGTAGATATTGGTTAAATATTGATGAACTGAAAGTGCTAAGTTCTCTATTAAGTAGTACAATCACAGATCTGTGTCCTAGCTAAGGTTGCAGACGTCTAAGTCTTACAACCACTCCTGCCTCTATCTCGGGTGAGACTTCATCTACTTCGTAGATGTTTCCGAAAGGGCCAGTAGTTATGGTTTTGTTGGTGTACTACTGTAGCGTTGAACCCTGGGTATGCCCCTATGCCAACAAATGGTTCCGTTGCTGGGACCTAAAACTGTGATTGCTGGGAACTGAGAAAGAAGAAGATTTGTGCAAAGTTTCGACCTGAAAAATGTGAAATCTCTGTGCATAGACCTGTTGCCCTAGTACGCAACATCCTACTTGACTTGTGAAACTCTGTGCCAAGAAAAGAGGTAATATTTGCAAGATCTGTGCTCTGACAAATGTAAGAATAGTGAAAAGTTTTAGATCTGAAAGCTTTGTACTCTGTAGAAGTAAGATAAGTACAAAATTTTTGTTTCTAAAACATGGATCTAAGTATGTTTGATAGAGTCTATCCTAGTTTGAAAACTAGGGTACTAATAGATGAAATAAGGTTTGATATGAGTAGATATAATAGTGAAAGATATGTTTTACCTATGCATAGAAATAATATTTGGACTAACAAATGGATGCAGTATCCTAGAAAGAATTTTTTGCAGGTTACCTCCTATGATCCTAGTGCGCAGTACAGGAAGGGCTAGAGATCATTTAAAATAAATAGAGGATTAACCCTTTGTTATAGTTGCATAAGATCGAGACATCTTGCTAAGGAATTCCCTGGGAGAAGACCTAGTTGTCTTTGTTGTAAGGCTATGGACCATGACATATTGGATTTCCCTAGAATGATTGCTAAAGTTGAAAGAATGAATCTGAACCAAGAAAACCCTAAGGGAAATCCAGAAACTAAGATTATGGCAGAATCCCAGAAAGAATCAGAGAAAGTATTGCGACAAATGAAAGCAACCCTGAATGACCACTAACATGTCAGATTATCAGAGATCTTCAAAGAAAAAGAATGCATTGAAGCAAGAATAGGAGACTTCGACATTGATGGTGTTCTGGATGAGAAAACAAAGGTGAATGTTATGACAAAAAGAACCTGGGAACTTTTAGGAAATCCTTCTATGATTCCTTCACTGGGAGGAATAGGACTATTCAGAGGAAAACTGGTAACCATATGTGGGAAGCTTGCGTAGATACCTATGAGTGCCAATGGAACTTCGACAAAATAAGATTTTGAGATAATTAAATTTATTGAGGACAACACTCCATTTACCATGTTACTAGGAAAACCTTGGATTGAAAAAGATCAAGCCAGAAAGAAGGAAGAAGAAGAGGTCTTAGAACAAAAAAAGCAAGGGTTAAAATATTTTATAACTAGAAGGATCACACACTTGATTGAAGCATAGGAGAATATATCGTAGCTATTTAACAATAGCAACATAAATGTTGAAGTTACAAGAACACTAGAGGACCCACAAAATGCTGAAATACCTATCCCAGATAAAGAAGGAGTATTACCCTTGAATCCTAGGAAAGAATCTCAACAACGCGAAGTCACTATGTCAACAGAAGATAAGAATCAGAATGGGAAAAGGAATATCGAGGTGAAGCTCACTTGAAATAAGGATAGAAAACTAAGTAATAAGAGAGCTAAGATCGAAAAGTTATAGAAAGATCCAGAAGGAACCCCGCAGAAGGAAAATTTGCAAAATTGGAGCTTCGTCGGGATATCAGAACAACAACACATGGCACTTCGCCATGGCGAAGAAATATAGTTGTTAGGGACATTATAACCATTCGAGCGACACTCCGAATGGGTAGAAAGGAATTTATGATCAGACAAATCGCCATTAGACCATTGGGACTGCGCCATAATGGACATAATAGAGTTAATGAAGGCTTCATACCCGTTGCAAGCGACGCGTTGTCGAGCTACCTATTTATCCCGTTGCGCCATGCACTGATAACACTTTTGCTAACCAAGAATTTGAGCTCGCAAACTAAGTTGATTTTTCATAGTGATCAGTGAATTTTTTCCGTCTGTTCCATTGCAGTGTCTAAGTTAATCTTGAACCCAATCTAGTTAATCCTAAGTGCGTATGTCCGAGGAACTCAACGTAGTCGAAGGATCTGTGACAGAAGTACTCCTTGACCTGATGAATGAAAGAGTCATGTCGAAGAGAGGATTATCTATAGGTGTACATGCTTCATCCACAAGAATAGTGCAAGCATCTCTGTCGACTGCTCATGGAGACGGACCATCCCGACCATCATATTGAAAGAGAACCAAGCATAGGGACGATCTAGCGAATGCCAAATTGATCCCAACTATATTACCTGCCTACATACCACCTCTGAGTGGCGTAGTAAATTGAGATAGTGTGCCCAGAGATTTCAAATACACCTTGGTCATGACGTACCTTCTGAAAGGGATCCACCCAGTTCGAGCAGACCAAGACAAGATTGCAGTGTTGAAGTTCAACGAATTCAACCTCGGCGACCAAAAATTCTATAACATGCTCGCCCCACATAAGTACCTGACTAGAACAAAAGGGAATAATTCAAAGATAATTTCCCAGTCATGGACGATGAACCTCACACAGTCCAGCCTGTTGAATGTCATGAAGATCCCACACTTCGGAAGGCATTAAGAGGTGAATGCACGTGTCAAGCTGCTGCTTTCCTGTTACCATGGCGATTAGTTATGGCTCGACCACCGCATTACAGTTGATCCAAAACTGATCAATTAGATCACGGGCTTGAGTATGCAAGGACCTGATCCACATGATTTTTATCCAGGAAAATCCATGGACCATGCTCTAGCACAAAGGATCAAGGACACTTACTACGATGTCGAGAAGGGGAAGCAATGCTACAAGGTAGATTCTATCCAGAGTGGCACAGTGTGCCTCACCTGTCAATTTATTGTAGGGAAGTTAGTAAGAAGGAACTGACCTACCCAAGTAACTGGATTCATAGTCGACCTCGAAGGGAAGTGCACGGAAGGCCTATAGATGAACTGGGTGAAGTACCCGGTGAATCAGTTGGAACTAGACTACAGAGAAGCGCAAGATCAAGGTTATGAATTCCATTTTAGTTGGCTTTTGATCCTTATCGCATTCGTCGCCTGGGATATGCTGAAAGGTGTGACCTTCCCTGACATCGAGCCATTTGATCCATCGACTGTGAAGTTTAGTACACTTTGGTTTTCAAGCGATATGAAAAAACAATGGCAGTCAAATGTTGTTTCTCATACCTACTACAATCAGTTGAAGAGAGCCATCCAGTTCAAACCTCACATGACTCTGAACACTCTACACTGGTTCCAGCCTTTGATGAAGTTCAATGCAAATCGACATTTCATTTATATCACAATGTGAGCTAATGAACATAAGAAACAGATCCAGTCCTACTACAAGCCGATGGAGGAGGACCTGGAGGATATTACTAAGGAATGGTCTACTGACATCCGTATCCCTGCCAACCCCACAGAGATATCCAACATCGACAACCCAAAAAATGTGTAGGATACACCTGGACCTAGCAGGACAAAGAAGACCAAAGAGGTCCAAGAATTAGATAGTGCATCAGTGAAGACTGCTTCCATATCACCAGAGCAAGGAGGTGATGGTGAAGAGTTGGATTACAAAGAAGTCGAGCAGAAGCAAGGAGACAAGGTTGATCCCCTGAAGAAGAGCAAAGGTTCACCTCCGAAACCCTCTTCTCAGAAGAAATCGAAAGCCTCCATGATCACAATGTAGAATATCCTTACCTTCGATGACTTCGACTTCCTCATAGCAGCCATGAATGATGCTTCACTGGAAATAGCATAAAAACAAGAGGCCAATCATGAAGCAGTGTATGATAGGATTGAGGTTGAACTCTGAGGGGTACAGTAGGCACTACAATCCAGTTGTGCAGTCTCAACTATGCCTCTTCCATTGGGAACACCAGAGCTTGAAGATGATCCAACCCAAATCCACCGGTTAGCTGATAAAGTCGAAGCTCGCCTTCAACGAGCACAAGAGGAAATAGAAAAAGCCACCCACACTTTGACGCAAGTATAAGGAGTACTTGTAGAACAACGTCGAGTTGCAGAACAGGAAAAGATTGCCCTCTAATCGAAGTTGGATGAAGAAAAAGCACAAATACAGCAAGGAAAAGAATAGTTTCTCACCGAGCAACTTGAAGTAAAGGAAGCGGTCAACATAGAACTTCTCTCTATGATAGTCGTAGAAATAAAGGCATAAGACTGAGTTACATAGCAAGTAGAGAATCTTCATGAAGTAATCCAACAGCTATAGCAACGCATCATAGAATTAGAACTACGCGCAGTGACCGAGACTCCACAGCATGTGAAGGACCAAAGAGAAGAAACTGTCAGGAGCATAGTTGAGAGACTAAAGGCCCTTTCCATGGAATGCAAGAAGCTGAGTGATCATAGTGCCTTGACATATGAGAAACCTGCTAAGAAACTAGATTTGAAAGAACTGGAGTCGCAGCTCCAAGAGGCGAAGTATCAAGCCGAAATGATACAGGCATAGCTAGATCCCCTGTCAGCTGTGGAAAGAATGAAGATATATCAAGAGCAACACACTGCCCAAAAGAAGATTCACACTATTTAGAGCAGTGTTCTGGAAGTAAATCAGAGGCTCCAACCTGTACAAGACAAGGCTTACCAATTTTTTACAGAAGTAGAAAGAAGAGGAGTAGAATTAGATCAGGTTGTTAATGCAGTTGAACAACACCTAGAAGGACCCGTGAATGATGCCATCATCCAATAGTTTTCTGAACAAGAGGATTTAGCACAACAACAAGTCGAAGAAGCTTAAGCCAAGCTCGAGGCTTTCGAAGAAGAACTTTCTACATCAGAGTGACTTGGGACGAGTCATAGGTGAGTGTTGGGGGCCTGTTGGCCCTTGACCAAGTTTTGGTAGATCCTTTGTCAAAGTTTGACCTATTTTCGACTTCGACAGCCTATCAAGGATAGAGCGCAAGACGAAGTGGAGATCGTGGGATCTCAGCCCCTTTTGGGTCCTATTGGGTTTTGGGATTATGTAACGGGCATGGGATGTCGGCCCATGAGTTTACCCATGCTTAGGCCTATTTTGTAATATATAAATAGATGTCTAAGCGATGTAAGGATAGATATGGAGATAGAGGCATCTATGTGATGTGTGCTAAGTGCAAGTATGGTTTCTAGATTCTTTGTGCATATTGTGAGAGACCTGCATAACTAAGTGCAGAAGGTGGTAACAGACTGTGGAAGGCTTTGTGCTGTAACGCAAGGAAGGATGATCTAGTGAAGTGCGCAGACCTCCTGTCCTATGCAGAGTAAGTTTGTTAAGCCATAATGTTGGCTCATTACCCCTTAATTGGGGCATATTATATTAGTAATGTTATTTTATTTATGTCAGCTTTAGGCCATTAGTTGTAATTATACCTCCTAGTCTCCTATATATACCAAGGAGACATTTTCATTTTGAATCATCTT